>JBBPBX010019069.1:17404-44868 GCA_038048925.1 Garcialebias charrua
GAGCGAGAGTCCTTAAACAATCTCCAGATATCAACTTGACTGTTAAAATGACTGCTCAAGGTATAATTTCATTGTATTAATTCATAACAAAGAGTACAAATAGTATAGTGGCTAAGACTGCTTGTTTTGTCATTTTGCCTTGTTTTAATGCAGTTATTAGTAATACAGTATTTGAAAATCTGAACCAGCAACAAAATCAATGTCAAGTCAAAGTCAAAGTCAACTTTATTGTCAGAACTGCAATATGTACAGGACATACACAGGATTGAAATTGCATTTCTCTCAGTCCCTCGGTGCAACAGTAACCATTTAAACACTAAAACACTGAAACATTTAATAAACATAAGCATAAAATAGTAAAAGTGTAACACTGTCCTGAGTTTTTGCATAGTAGTATAAAAGTATGAAAATTTACACCAACACTAAAACACTAAACATTTAATGAACATAAGCATAAAATGAAATAATAAAAGTGTAATACTGTCCTGAGTTTTTGCATAGTAGTATAAAAGTATGAAAATTTACACCAACACTAAAACACTAAACATTTAATGAACATAAGCATAAAATGAAATAATAAAAGTGTAATACTGTCCTGAGTTTTTGCATAGTAGTATAAAAAGTATAAAAAGTATATCTATAAAATAAACTGAAGGTTCTAGCATTGACATTTGCAAAGAGTGGCAAAGCAGCATATGAGTTAATGTACACAGTATATGTATGAGGTAGTTGATGTTGGTATAGAGGCAAAGTGGCATATGCAGTAAGGCACATTGGGCATCCTTAAATAAGGCTGGTCAGAGAATACTGTATATGTATCAGCAGTAGTGTAGATATAAAAGTAGTGTAAATGTAAACAGTAGTAATAAATGTAAACAGTAGTAATAAATGTAAACAGTATTAATAAATGTAAACAGTGAATGTAAACAGTAGTATGACTATAGGCAGTGATGTAATACAAACATTAGTGCAAATATGAGAAGTAGTGCAAACTGAATGAGCACATGACCGAGAGTTTAGTGAATAACCCGTTTGATGACACAGAGTCCAGTGTTAAAATCTTTGTGTTGTGTGGTAATGTGTGAGAAAGTTTTTTGTGTTAAGGCAGTTCAAATGGGAGGGGAGGCAGAGCAGGCAGAGTGTTTAGCATCCTGACTGCCTGATGAACAGAGCTGTCTCTCAGTCTGCTGGTTCGAGCCTGGAGACTCCTCAGTCTCCTCCCTGATGGCAGCAGTCTGAAGCAGCTGTGTAGTGGGTGTGTGGGATCACCTGCCATGCAGAGGGCTTTCCGAGTGAGGCGGTTGCTGTGTAAGTCCTGCAGTGAGGGGAAGGAGGTGCCGACAATCTTCTCAGCTGCTCTCACGATGCGCTGGAGGCTCTTGCGGCAGGATGCAGTACATGCACCAAACCACACGTGATGCAGCTGGTCAGGACACTTTCTATGGCACCTCTGTAGAAGGTGCACATGATGGGGGTTGAAGCTCCAGCCCTTTTCAGCTTGCGGAGAAAGTAGAGACGCTGGTGAGCCTTCTTGGCCAGTGCTGCAGTGTTCCTGCTCCAGGACAGGTCCTCTGAGACGTGCACTCCCAGGAACTTGGTGCTGTCCACTCTCTCCACTGTGGTGCTGTTGATGGTCAGAGGGGCATGTTGTGCATCCCTCTTCCTGAAGTCCACAACAATCTCCTTTGTCTTCTCCACGTTGAGAGTGAGATTGTTGTGTCCGCACCACAAGGCCAGGCGGCTCACCTCGTTCCTGTAGTCCGTCTCATCGTTGTTGCTGATGAGACCCACCACTGTTGTGTCGTCCGCAAACTTGATGAAGTGGTTGGAGCTGTATGATGGTGTGCAGTCGTGTGTTAGCAGGGTGAATAGAAGGGGGCTCAGCACACATCCTTGTGGGGCCCCTGTATTCAATGTGATGGTGCTAGATGTGTTACTCCCGACCCGTACTGTCTGTGGTCTCCCGGTCAGGAAGTCTAGCAGCCAGTTACACATTGAGGTGTTCAGCCCCAGACTGTCCAAGGTCAGTCTGCAGTTTCTGTAGAACATCAGCACTTAGAAAAAATTTCAACAAGCAAAGCATTCTGATCCCTCCCCCTCAGAGCCATATATGGCTCTGCCCCCTTGTGGTCTGTTGAAATTCAAATTCAAGCTCTGTTTTTATTGGCTGATTCAAATTCAAGCTCTGGTTTTTATTGGCTGGTTACAAACTTTGTTTTTATTGGCTGGAAAATGGCGGGTCACTTTTTCTTTTTAGAAATGCTTATTTACCACCTGGAGAAGCAAGGGGACAATATATATATATTTTTTCAGAGATTACCTGGCTAACATCAATCCAGTGACAGAGTGAAGAAATATGTTAAAAATATATTGTTAGAAAAGTTACATATTGCAGCTTTAAGGATGAGCTGTTGGGGGATGTTGGGACCAAAATGGGACCAAGTCTGTGCCATTATCATTTTGTTAGATGGAAGCTAAAACTGTTTGGGAACCATTGATTTAGACTACCAGTATATTTTTAATTACTTACTTTAAGGGGAGTGGTGGGGCAGAGGTTAGAGAAGGTGAGCCTGTGATCGGACGATCGCTGGTTCAAGCCCCGGTACCGACAATGTCAAAAATGTAGGTGGGGTAGGTGAAGCACCCACACCTGCCCCCACCCTCATTCGCCCCACTCTGGGCCCTTGAGCAAGGCCCTTAACCCCCACCATCTGCTCCTCTGGGTGTCCTAGATATCAGCTCTCTGCTCCACACAGAGGGCTGTGGTAGCTCAGTGTCTGTGGTTGTGTCCGGAAGAACATCCAGCATAAAAATAACTGCTGAGTCTTTGTGCGACTTAGTTCGCTGTGAACAGCGCAGTGAGCAGCCGAAAGAAGTTTTTTTTTAAATTACCACACACTTTTTATTATTCACATGTAATTTTTGTTTAAGTAGTGAATGCTACTGGATGGCTCAAATTTCCCACCTGGGATTAATGAAGTCCATCCATCCCACACACACCCTGCCCTCATACATCTCCTCCTACATGTCTTTGCATGAGTGCTGTTACAGCGTGCGCTCTCAGGACATGATTACCTGCAGTGTTCCGTCAGTGAGGACTGAACTTGGAAAAAGGGCCTTCTCCTACTCTGCTCCTGCTTCATGGAATATCTTACAAAAAGACTTAAAGCTCTCGGCCTTGACCTCTCTAAATGGTTTTAAGAATCTGTCAAACCTGGCAAAAACCAATGCTGATATGTTCTGGTTTTTTATTTCATATATCTATCTTATAATGTTTTGCTAGTTTTTGATACTTTGTTAAAAAAAATCTGTATTTCTCTCTTGTGTTTTTCTATTGTTTATTGTTTAAGGAAATTCTACCATTGTTGTTCATCATTCTTTAGTTTGTAGCAGGTCGCTCTTGTAAATGAGTCCACGAGGCTCAATGAGATTTACCTGACTAAATAAAGGTTGAACGAATGAAAACACACATGTTGTTACTTGTTAACTCTTAACACACATTCAGTTCAAAGAGCTTCAACATTTATTTTTCCTAATGTTTTTTTTTTTTTTACAATTAGATCTGTTTTTAAATACAATTAAGTGTTCACGTCTGTTTAAAAGATGACATTTTGGTAAATTCGGAACAGAAACACTACCGGGGCCTTTGATTTGAGTTTAATGGTTGTGTGTCACAGCTCCAGACTTACCTTCACCAACCCTGACAAGGATGATTTGGGCAGATACTCCGTGGTCGTCACTGACACAGATGGTGTTTCTTCCAGCTACACTCTAACTGACGATGGTAAGACTCATAAACTTCTAAGCTCAGCTGCTATTTGAATATAATTCTCAGCCCTAAATCCCTCTGTACGTTGTTCCTTATTGTGTTTGTCTTCTCGGTGTGTTCTGCAGCCTTGAATACCATGCTCGAGCTCAGCTACGCCATCAAACATCCAAGTGAGTTTTGGTTCCCGCCTCAGCGTCACCTCGTTTTTTTTTATTTCCTGCTCATGTTTTAAAACCTTTGTTTTCTTTGTCTGTTGTGCAGTCGTTCCTCTGAAACACAATCTCAACTATGAGATTTTGGAGAAAGGACATGTGCGTTTCTGGGTCCAGGCTGTCAAGCTGTCTCCATCCGTGTCCTACAGGTTCATTGTGAACGACAAAGAAGTCACCAGTGGGGAGGTATAACACCAACACTCACTATTCTCTCAGGCTTTCCAAACTCTAAGTAAAAACATTCAAAAACAACTTACGGTATATTCTTTAGATGAAGACGTTTCGCTTCTCATCCAGAGAGCTTTATCAATTCAAACAAACTGGAGAGTGTGGAATGAGTTTATTCTGCATCATGCAGAATTTAAGCTAATTTAAGCTAGACTCACATGCAGACTGCATTTGAGTCTAGCTTAAATAACAAAGTATCTCATGCAGTTTAAAGCTTAAAACTCCACCATCTCCACTTTATTGAAAGGATGACTAAGAATCCACATCAGTTTTGTTTCTGTTCTACTCCTATGGGCTGATCTCTGAGAGTTTCAAACATACACTCGTCCAACCTCTGTTAAAAAACTGCTCTAGATCATGTGATTCTTGCAAGTTGGAGGTGTTTTTTTAATCTGTCTAAACCCATTACAAAAGATTGTTTCAAACTAATTATTGTACTCTAATAGAGCAATGTATTTTTGAGGTTCTACAGTTTGGTTCAGACAGGTCTGAAAGTTTCTGTGTTACTCATGTTTGGTTTAGGTCTATAAAAAAGAAACTGTCCAGATGACCCGACTGAGAATTATTGGGTTTAGAGTGTAATATCCACCTTATTCCTAGCCACCATGCCACCTTGCATGAATTATGGGTACAATTTCTGGCATGGACCAGAACGGGCATTTGTTTATCTGCAAACAATAAAGGATAGCAGCTCTCTGCTCCACACAGAAGGCTGTGGTAGCTCAGTGTCTGTGGTTGTGTCAGGAAGGACATCCAGCATAAAAATAACTGCCATGTCTTCATGCGACTCTCCGTCCTTCTCTCACACCCCGTTCCACAGCCATCCTGGTGCACAGTCTTGTGACTTCCCGTATCGATTACTGCAACTTCCTTCTCTACGTCCTCCCCAACAAATCTCTCCACAAGTTACAGATGGTCCAGAACTCAGCTGCCCGTGTCATCACTCAAACCTCCTACTATAACCACATCACTCCTGTCCTGCAGCAGCTCCACTGGCTCACGGTTAAATCACGCATCATCTTCAAAATTCTACTCCTCACGTTCAAAGCTATCCACAACCTTGCCCATCCTTATTCAGATTCAGATTCAGATTCTGTTTATTATCGCCATTGTCAATGAACAGGATTCACAGACTAGGAATTTGCTTCGGCATAACGGTGCATAAAATATAAAAACATAAAACACAAAAAACATAAACCATAAAACATCAATACAATCAATACAATATTCAGTGAACAAAAACTACTAAGAAACAGCGCAATTAGAGTGGTGCAATCAAAATACAGTGATACAGTGATTCCCAATCAAAATACAAAATACAGCGACCAAGGCAAGTTATGAGGTAGCATGGTTATGAGTGTTCAAGAGTCTGACAGCAGAGGGGAAGAAACTGTTTTTATGGCGGGAGGTTCTGGTCCCAATTGACCGAAGCCTCCTGCCTGAGGGGAGTGGTTCGAACAGACCGTATGCAGGGTGAGAAGGGTCAGCTGTGATCCGACCTGCTCGCCTCACAGTCCTGGAGACGTACAGGTCATGGAGAGATGGGAGACTACAGCCGATTACCTTCTCAGCTTATCTATCTGACCTCCTACAAATCTCCATCCCATCACGCTCTCTCAGATCCTCCTCTTCACTACATCTCCATGTACCCTCTGCCCGCCTCTCCACCATGGGGAGCAGGGCCTTCACCTGCTCTGCCCCTCACCTCTGGAACGCTCTACCGCCAGACCTTCGAAACACCACCTCCCTTTCTCTGTTCAAGACTGCCCTGAAAACACATCTCTTTAGACTAGCTTATCATTAACTTTACTAAATGTATTTTTATTATTTTGCATTTTATAATCTTTATGTATTTTATATTTCAATTTGTCACTGATAATGTTTGAACTGTATTGGTTTGTTAAGTGTCCTTGGGTGTCCTGAAAGGCGCTTTTAAATAAAATGATTATTATTATTATTATAAACAGCATGAGCTAACGTAGTTTCTCTGAGCATTGTGGATTTAATTTAGCCTGGCCCTCGCCATTCCTACGCAGCTCCGCTCAATTCTCATTTAGTGAAGGACATGGGTCTGGTATCAACCAGGCTAGATTTAATTTAAATATCTAGGAATACCACCTGTCAGAGGTCAAACAGGACAATATGATCATACCACTGCAGACGAGGGATAGAGCACGACCTGATGAAGTGGCTGCAGATTACAGGTGCTGTCAGAAAATTAGAATATCATGAAAAAGTTGATTTATTTCAGTAATTCCATTCAAAATGTGAAACTTGTACATTACATTCATTCATTACACACATACTGATGCATTTCAAATGTTTATTTATTTTAATGTTGATGGTTATAACTGACAACTAATGAAAACCCCAAATTCAGTATCTCAGAAAATTAGTTTATTACTCAATAAAAAAAGGATTTTTATAAATGTTGGCCAACTGAAATGTATGAACATGAAAAGTATGAGCATGAAAAATATGAACATGAAAAGTCTAAAAAAAGCTAAGTCTGGTCCTTCAAAAAACAAAACAAAACAAAGCAAAAAAAACTGTAGAAACGTTTCGTCTTTCGTCCGAAAGACTTCCTCAGTCTGAGCTGCTGTATTCAGCTCAGTCTTATAAATAGCACCCTCTCACAGTGGATCAACCAGTTTGCTGCTGACAGCCGAAACCAGCTGCTCACATGATCAAGGAGGACCATCAGCCTAACAATGGTTCGTTAGCACCCTGATGGCTGAGGCATGGTTCTTAATAATAATAATAATGAATTCAATTTATACCGCACTTTTCATTAATAAAAATCTCAAAGTGCTATCTCAAAGTGCTAAGTCCTTAAACCAGGTACTGGTAGCTTTGGCACTGAGTGTAGATGCCAAGTCATGTTGGAAAATGAAATCTGCATCTCCATAAAGTTGGTCAGCAGCAGGAAGCATGAAGTTCTCTAAAACTTCCTGGTAGACAACTGTGTTGACCTTGAACCTCAGAAAACACAGTGGACCAACACCAGCAGATGACATGACCCCAAACCATCACTGACTGTGGAAACTTGACACTGGACCTCAAGCAACATGGATTCTGTGTCTCTCCTCTTTTCCTCCAGACTCTGGGACCTTGATTTCCAAAGGCAATGTAAAATTTACTTTAATCAACTTTGGACCACTCAGCAGCAGTCCAGTCCTTTTTGTCTTTAGCCCAGGGGAGATGCTTCTGACGTTGTCTCTTGTCCAAAAGTGGGTTAAAACAAGGAATTTGAAAGTTTAAACCCTTGTCTTGCATACGTCTGTGCATGGTGGTTCTTGACAGTGACTCCAGCTGCAGTCCACTCTTTGTGAATCTCCCCCACATATTGGAATGGCTTTTGTTTCACCATCCTCTCCAGGGTGCAGTTATACCTATTGCTTGTACACTTTTTTCTACCACATCATTTCCTTCCTTTCACCTCTCTATTAATGTGCTTTGACACAGAGCTCTGTGAACAGCCAGCCTCTTTAGCAATGCTATTTTGTGACTTGCCCTCCTTGTGCAAGGTGTCAATGGTCATCTTTTGGACAACTGTCAAAGTCAGCACTCTTCCCCATGATTGTGTAGCCTACAGAAGTAGGTTGAGACCATTTAAGCTAAGATTCTAACTACCATATCCACCACTGCACCCTGTATTCACTGGTTAACTGGACTTCATTAACTTCACACAGACTCTTCCACTGGTACATTTTCATCTTTAAATCACTTCTTGATCCGCTGCCTTCATACATCTCCTCCTACATGTCTCTGCGTGAGAGCAGCTACAGCGTGTGCTCTCAGGACATTATACCTGCAGTGTTCTGTCAGTGAGGACTGAACAAGGCAAAAGGGCCTTCTCCTGCTTGTCCTATTGGACCTCACATCTGCTTTCGACACCATCAACCATGAGTTCCTCATTGCTAGGTTGGAGCAGTGGGTGGGCATCACAGGGTCAGCCCTCAATTGGTTCAGATCCTACCTCACTGACAGGTCCTTTTGTGTTTCCATCAACAATTGCTAGGTTGGAGCAGTGGGTGGGCATCACAGGGTCAGCCCTCAATTGGTTCAGATCCTACCTCTCTGACAGGTCCTTTTGTGTTTCCATCAACGATTTTAGTTCTGCAGTGGCGGCACTTAAATGGGGGGGTTCCGCAGGGGTCCATCCTGGGTCCTCTCCTATTCTCCTTATACCTACTGCCACTCGGTGCTATTTTCCGGAAACACAACATACCTTTCCACTTCTATGCCGATGACTGTCAAATTTACTTCCCCCTAAGACACAATGGTACATGCTCTATTCAACCTCTGCTCGACTGCCTGGCTGACATCAGGGACTGGATGGCTTTAAATTTCTTAAGTTTCAATGATAAGAAGTCTGAAGCCATATTGTTCCTTCCCAATGACACAATCTCGAACCACTGCATCAACCTTTCTGCTCTACCCCTGTCTGAAAAACAAAAAGTCACAAATCTGGGAGTGATAATGGATCCTTCCATGAAACTCAACAGTCATGTAAACATGATCATTAAATCCTGTTTTTTCCAGCTGAGACGACTGTCTAAGCTGAAGCCCATATTATTAAAAAAATAACCTAGTGACAATAATTCACGCATTTATTACATCTAGGCTTGATTACTGCAATTCACTTCTGTTTTGTATCAGTCAGACCACCATTGCACGATTACAACTGGTCCAGAATGCAGCAGCCCGATTTTTAACCAGTACTGTACAGGCAAAATAGAGCACATTACACCAGTCTTGGCCCCCCTGCACTGGCTACCGGTTCATCTTCTAATCCAGTTCAGAATTCTCATGTATGTCTACAAATCGCTGAACAGTCTCGCCCCCGCCTATCTCTCGGATTTGATACACCCATATCATATGTCCCTCCACGTGCTTTGAGGTCAGAGGACCAGTCTTAAACACAGAGGTGACAGGACCTTCTCTGTAGCAGGCCCAAGACTCTGGAACAAGTTACCACTGCTTGTCAGACAGGCCCCCTCCCTCTCGGTTTTCAAATCCCATTTAAAGACCCATTACTATTCTGTTGCTTTCAACACCAGCTGATCTGTGTTTGGTCGTTTTATTTTCTGCCTGTTTGTTTGTTTGTTCAGCACTTTGGTTTGGCCTTGTTACTGTTTAAAGTGCTTTATAAATAAAATGGTATGGTATGGTACTCTGCTCCCGTTTCCTGTAATATCTTAAGTTCCTGGGAAAAACCAACACAGACGTGTTCTTGTTTTTAGTTTTCTACATTGCCCTACATTCTAGCTGTTTTTTGTTGTTGTTGTTGTTACTTTTCCTTTTAAATACCAATTTATTTTCACTTGTTAAAAAATAATTCTCAATTTGTAGGCATCCTTTCTGATTGTCTATTATCGTCTTTGTTGTCCACTGTTATCATCATTCTTTGTTAAAATCAGGTCTCTCTTGTAAATGAGTCCCGTAGGCTCAATGGGATTAATCTGAATAAATAAAGGTTGAATGAATGAATGAATTTAAAGGTTTTTGCAGGTGTTTTAAGAGTTAGCTGATTAGAGTGTGGGACCAGGTGTCTTCAATATTGAACCTTTTCACAATATTCCAGTTTTCTGAGATACTGAAATTGGGGATTTCATTAGTTGTCAGTTATAATCATCAACATTAAAATAAATAAAATTTTGAAATATATCAGTCTGTGTAATGAATTAATATAATATACAAGTTTCACTCTTTGAATGGAATTACTGAAATAAATAAACTTTTTTATGATATTCAAATTTTATGACCAGCACTTGTACATCTACTAGCATATTTAGCTACTTCACTGACTCTGTTCTTTTGACCGTGAAGTGATGAACAACCTGAAAAGCTCTGAGGCATATCAGGATAAGTAGGATGCAGGTTTTCCTCCATCAGCCGTTTGTCAACAAAGTGAAATGAGCTCACATACAGTGTTTTGGGTGGTCTCTTCAAGTTCACATTTACCAGCCTTGTTTCTTCAGCTAAATTTATTGAAATTCCAGGAATTGGTAGAATATAGTATTTTATCAGTTATGTATAGGGCTCATAATAACACATTACCTTTAAATATCCAAAGAAATTTTATAAAAAGACAAAGTTATTACAATCTCAAAGGGACAGATATTCATCAAACCACAATTCAGAACCAGCTTAAAGGGACGGTCTACCTCAATTCAGGGAGTTGGATTGTGGAATGTTCTGGAGAGTGATGTTAAAAATGCAAAATCAATGTATACATTTAAGAAAAAGGTCAAAAAGGACTTGCTCAAAAACTATATATGATGTAGCTTAGTGTGTTTGTGTATTACACTTATGTTGTACTTATGATGTAGCTTAGTGTGTTTGTGTACTTATGTTGTACTTATGATGTAGCTTAGTGTGTTTGTGTATTACACTTATGTTGTACTTATGATGTAGCTTAGTGTGTTTGTGTATTACACTTATGTTGTACTTATGATGTAGCTTAGTGTGTTTGTGTATTACAGTTAGAAAAATTAAGTAGAGTTATTCATTTTGTGATGTAGTTTGAAGGTTATCATTGGTTGAACAAACTGTGAAATAAGGGGCAGATATAATAAGATTTCATCTTCTTTCTGCTCCTTTCATTTTATCCTACTTGTATTCTTGTATCTGATGAAACTGTTTTGTATTGTTCTTTTAAAATGAATGAATAAACATCAAATCAAAATCAAACCAGCCACATTCTTCTTAACTCCTCATCTGTAGGTAGGAGATGGAAACTATAGCTCTTTTCACAGGAACTCTTTTTGTTTAGGGTCTGTGTTCAAACTCTGTTGTTGTAGCCACTGGTTTAGTTTGGTCTGTTTGTTCTGCAGCCGTGAACACAACAGGTACCTGAACTCAGCACGGATATTTTAGTAAACTTATGGTTGTTAAATAAATGTAAACAAAACAAAAACAGAGTTTTATCTGATAAAACTGAATGCAAATTACTTTCAAATCAATTGTGGTCCGTGCTCCGTTACCATGGTTAACCAATGCTTACTGCTACTTCCTGTCTGACAGGAAGTTGTACCCAGAATCATTTATACTGTAGAGCCTACGGGAATAAGGTACAAAGTACCGTATATAGGGTTTTATTTAGCTTTTTTATCTGCTGTAGCTGTTTGCAAAATATAGTCAAATAAAGCATGTGGCTGCTCTGCGGGCGGTGATCACTCGTTACTGATGTATTCATTGTTGAGTTCATTGAAAAGTTGGTGCTGAACCGTCATGGTACGAACACAAGTATCGTCACACACATTATTCAGTACCTGTAATTGTAATGTATAATCTGTGTGGTATTTTCATGTCTGTAAAAGTGCAACAACATTATTATTTGTCTTTGTCACTAATTTTCAATATATTAATATTGAAGACATATTCTGAGTGTAATTTTCTTCTTCCTCTCAGGGCCAGAAGATCAGCCATGATGTGGCTTCTGGTGTCATCCAGATGACCGTGGATCATTTCACCAGAGCCAACGAGGGCACATACACAGTCCAGATCCATGACGGCAAGGCCAAAACCCAGAGCTCACTGGTCCTGGTGGGAGATGGTAACACTGTTTAAACTTTACACAGCAGTTCACTGATGAGTATTACGTTTATTGATCCTGTTTGTGTCTAAACAGTGCACATACGCTGTGTGAAATGTGTAAACTTGTTTTTTTTTTGGTGTTGTTCAGAATTAAATCAAATTGAAAACAATATCTTGTCTGACTTCTGACATTATTTCAGCTTTTATGGATCAATGATCTCTGTTATGTTTTTAGTGTTCAAAGCTGCTCTGAAGGAGGCCGAGTTTCAGAGGAAGGAGCACATCCGGAAGCAGGGTACAAAAACACTCAGCACACAAACACACACCGTGTTCAGTTTCACTTTTCTAGTTTTTAATACAGTACTGTATAATCATTTAATAATATACATTCTACTTGGTATTACAAATTATTGATGTTGTTTTAGATTTGCCTTCCTAAAACTTCTCCTTAAATGTGTACTTTTTGCTGATGATACCACATTTTTTTGTTTGGGTAAAGATATAGAACAAATGTTGGAACTGATAAAGACAGAATTTGTCAAAATACAAACTTGGTTTAAACTTAATAAATTATCATTAAATCTAGAAAAAACTAATTACATGATATTCAGTAATAAAAAAAACTGTTGATGTTCCATTTAAAATTGAGGGTGTTGAGATTTGTAGAGTGAGTGAGGTGAAGTTTTTGGGTGTTATCATTGATGACAAACTGACATGGAAACAACACATAAATTCTGTAAGAATAAAAATAGCTAAATCCATTGCAGTACTGTACAAAGTCAGAGACCTATTGAATGATAAAGCTCTGTATTTGTTGTATACACAATCATTGTTCCACACTTAATCTATTGTATTGATGTTTGGGGGAAGCGTGTAAAACAATCACAAAGCCTATTTTTGTTTTACAGAAAAGAGCTGTAAGAATTATCACTAGAAAACATTACTGTCATCCATCAAGTACATTATTTTATCAACTGAAGTTATTGAAGTTCCATGATTTGGTAGATTATAATATTTTATCAGTTATGTATAGGGCTCAGAATAATGCATTACCTTTAAATATCCAAATGCATTTTGTTAAAAGACAAAGTTGTTATAATCTTAAGGGGACAGAGATGTTTGTAAAACCACAATTCAGAACTAGTTTGAAGGGACGTTCTACCTCAATCCAGGGAATTAGATTATGGAATGGTTTGGAGAATGTAGTTAAAAATGCCAAGTCAAGGTCTACATTTAAGAAAATGATCAAAACTAAATTGTTAAAATATATATATGTGAAGTAGCGTAATGTGTATCAAAGTCAAAAGTCAAAGTCAACTTTATTGTCAGAACTGCAATATGTACAGGACATACACAGGACCGAAATTGCGTTTCTCTCAGTCCCTCGGTGCAACAGTAACCATCTAAACACTAAACACTAAAACATTTAATACACATAAGCATAAAATAGTAAAAAAGTGTAACACTGTCCTGAGTTTTTTCATAATAGTATAAAAGTATGAAAATTTACACCAACACTGAAACACCAAACACCCCTAAAACACCAAACACCCAATGAACATAAGCATAAAATGAAATAATAAAAGTGTAATACTGTCCTGAGTTTTTGCATAGTAGTATAAAAAGTATAAAAAGTATATCTATAAAATAAACTGAAGGTTCTAGCATTGACATTTGCAAAGAGTGGCACAGCAGCATATGAGTTAATGTACACAGTATATGTATGAGGTAGTTGATGTTGGTATAGAGGCAAAGTGGCATATGCAGTAAGGCACATAAGGCACATTTGGCATCCTTAGATAAGGCTAGTCAGAGAATACTGTATATGTATCAGCAGTAGTGTAGATAAAAGTAGTGTAAATGTAAACAGTAGTAATAAATGTAAAGCAGTAGTAATAAATGTAAACAGTATTAATAAATGTAAACAGTGAATGTAAACAGTAGTATGACTATAGGCAGTAATGTAATACAAACATTAGTGCAAATATGAGAAGTAGTGCAAACTGAATGAACACATGACCGAGAGTTTAGTGAATAACCCGTTTGATGACACAGAGTCCAGTGTTAAAAACTTTGTGTTGAGTGGTAATGTGTGAGAAAGTTTTTTGTGTTAAGGCAGTTCAAATTATTAGTATTGTATTAGTTAGAAAATTAGAAATAATTATTCATTTTGTACTGTTACTGGAAGATTAATATTGTTTGAACTAATTGTTTGAAAAAAGGGGCAGATATAATGAGATATTTTCTTCTTTCTGCTACCTTTCATTTTTTATATTTTGTACGTTATCATTTATGGGATTGCTTAGTATTGTGTTTTTTGTAAAAATAAAAAAAGAACAAATTTTATAAATAAATATAAATAAATAAAACTTGAATTGATCTTTTCTTCTCTTAAGGTCCACATTTCTCTGAGTATCTGTATTTCACAGTCACAGAGGATTGTACCGTTCTACTCGCCTGTAAGGTAACAAAATCACACCCTCACAGGTGGTTCGTTCTATAAGCTTGCATGTCAGTTGTGTTTTCATTTTTTATAGCTTTGTCTCACTGATCAGTATTGATATTTTGTCTGTGTGCTCAAGTGAAGCATTTCTGTCCTGTGTGTGTTAGGTGGCTAATGTGAAGAAGGAAAGTGCTTTCCACTGGTACAAAGAGGATGAAGAGATTGTTCCAGAGACTCCCCCCAACGTCATGTCTGGAGCTTGTGCTCTTCCTCTCCCTCTGGTACAAAGATCCATCAAAATGTAGCCATAATCAAATGTAAAATAATAACGGTTGCATTTCAGCTGTTTAACGTCCTAAATGTTTCTGAAGTAGCACAATACATGTACACTGCTTGTTGGTATTTATTTAGTTCTCCAGGAAAGATCAAGGTGTTTACAAGGCTGTGCTCAGTGACGACAGAGGAAAGGACACTTCTGTGTTTGACATTTCAGGCAAAGGTGCATTCATGTTTCACATCAAGATAGCTGTTTAAGGTTCTTTTAGTAGTCGTGATGTATTTAACACAGTTTCCTTCTTTCGTTCAGTGTTTGATGACATCATCAATGGCATATCCCACATTGCTGGTGAGTTTGATTTCAGCTGGATTTTGTATTGTTTTAAACCAAACTCTCTTGTTCCATTCAAACAAAGTATGAAATGCACCACAAAGCCATAATTATGAACCCAATTCCAAAAAAGTTAGGATGTTGTGTAAACCCTAAGTAAAAACTGAACGATTGGCTAATCTCATTAACCCATATTTTATTCACAATGGAACAAAGTTTATGGGACAGATCTGGTTGGCAGGCGTCAGACGGATGAAGTCTTTCAGATGAAAGACGAAACATTTCCCCCTTAAAGAAACTTGTCCAGATGACACAATTTAACCTTTTTTTGTGTGTGTGAATGGAACAAGGTAGACATATCAGCTGTTGTAAACTAAGAAATTGTACCATTAGAAAAAAAAATGTATAGAATTTATGGCAGCAACAGAAAAAGCTGAGAGTCATGTTTCCCACTGTGACACGTCCCCTCGTCTTCACACACTCTGTTTGTGACTGCCCTTGACTAGCAGGTTCTGGCTTAAAATCCAAAAAGGAAACCAGAAATTACCCAGACAGATCATTTAGTCAGGTTCAGGTTCTTTGATTGGATCATTGTAGCTTCTGAGCTCAGGAAGTTCACAGATTTATTATGGAAATTAAAAACGTGTGTTAAATGCACAAACAATGAAGTAAAGACAACATAAACGGATGTTAGTGATGTGGTGAAGAGCAGTGGTGGAGAAACACTGTACTTAAAGGGGACCACATATAGGCCTTTAAAATTTTTATGTTATGTCTGTGTGCTATCTTGACATATCTTCATTTTAATACACAAAATAATTCTTAGATAATCAATTATACCCTTTTTAATTCTGCCATTTTTAACTTTCGTTTTGAACGACCGGTTTCTGATACTGAGTTCTGAAGTCCACGCCCTTCAAAGATCTGTTTACGCCCTCTGTAACAGCCAGTATCTGTAATGTGTTGTTGTTTTAAAATTAGCTCTTTTTTATTACTCATTTGACTTACTGTTAGTGCTAGCTTAAGATAACTTACCGAAACCCGTCTGAGCGCGCCGCAATTTGCTGCTCCTTTTAGCATGAGACCACCCGAATCCGATGCTAATGTTAGCTTGTTCCTCTTCCGGTGTTCGCCAGCTCCGCTCGTTGCACGCGGCGATTTTGGGAGTTATCGCTGTTCCAGTCAAGACAACACAAAGTTCACCAAGTGTCTCCCGTAAATTAATCCGTAAGGAGAAGGTCCTCGCTGCTGCGAGGCTGCAGCGAGGCTGTACAGTTGAAGCTCCGCTCCATCCGCCAGAAGAGGGTCCCGTTGCCGCCGGTCCCTACGCCGGGGGTCTGCTCGTTTAATTTTTACCGGCTGCGCGTTGGGAGCGATCGCAAATACACTAAAAATTGAACTAAAACATAAAAATAACAATTATACTTTATTTATAAAGCCATTTAAAAAAACACAGCTGCAACAAAGTGCTGTACACATGAAATTAAGAACATATAAACAAAAGATGAGATGAAATCATGAAAAACAACAGTCATGTGTTTAATACAGAAGTGGGTTGAGCCTAACCAGGGGTTGCTAGGTGAGGGGCTGGACTCAGGTTGTGGTGGGTTGTGGCTGCGGTTTGTGACGTCACAAACCGCAGGAAGTGAGGAACGAACCGTTTTTATCACAGACAAATAAATCTACTTAGAGTAAATAAACCACTGGGTGCATTTCTTTGGCCTTAGGACTGTTTTTTTATGAAGTACATACCCAAAGTTGAGTAAAAAAAACATTAAAAAGTGAATTTTGCATGTGTGGTCCCCTTTAAGTAAAAGTACAAACAAACAGACAAAAATGTACTCTAGTAAAAGTAGAAGTACCACATTAACGTTTTTACTTAAGTAAAAGTAAATGATTACTTTACTCTTAAAAAAGTAAAAGTACTTGCTGAATGTATTACCTAAGGCAATGGTCTACAATATCTAAAAAAGTTAAGTCTGGTCCTCTGGACATTCAAAAAACAAACAAACAAAAAAAGTTTAAACGTTTTGTCTTTCATCTGAAAGACTTCTTCAGTCTGATGTGTCTTCAGCTCAGTCTTATAAATACAGCACCTCAGACTGAAGAAGTCTTTTGGATGAAAGACGAAACGTTTCAACTTTTTTTGTTTGTTTGTTTTTTTGAATGTCCAGAGGACCAGCCTTAACTTTTTTAGATTTTTCTATCCGGATTATTGAGCATGCATCAGGATATCTACAATATCATTAAGTGTGCCCACTGTATGTATATTTTCTTTAAAGGGGACCAAATGTAGGATATATAATTTTTTGTGGTTTATCTGTGGGCTATCCAGACCATTTTCAGTCAATTTTATACACAAAATAATGCTTAGATTAAAAAATATCCCCTTTCTAATTCTGCCAAATTTCACTTCCGTTCTAAACGACCGGTTTATGAATAATGAGGTCTGAAAGCCACGCCCTACAAAGACCTATTTACATTAACTACGCCCTCTGCAACAGCCAGTATCTCTAATATGTTGTTATTTTAAAATTAGCTCTTTTTTATTACTCATTTGACTTACTGTTAGTGCTAGTAGCTTAAGATAACTTACCAAAAGCCCTCTGCGCGCGCCGCCATTTGCAGCTCCTTTTTTTAGCATTAGCTCCGAGGCTAATGATAGCTTTTCCTCCTCCGAGCGGGCGGTGTGCTCCGCTCGTTGCATGCGGCGCTTGTTGGAGCGTGCTTCAGTCCACACACAAAGTTCACAGAATGTCTCCAGTTAATTTATCCGCATGAGGCAACTTTTGACCGGACCCCCGGACCAAAAGTCAGTAGCTCCCAACAACTCCCGCACGCAGATGGTGTCTTCGCCGGCGGTCTGCAAAACAAAAGGCTTAAAAAAAAAAAAAAAGGAAATCCGCGACCGTGACGCGAACCTGTGTCCTTCGGATGACGAGTCCGGTTCATTACCTCTGGGCCAACCGTGCAGTTGTGCAAAAACAGACTTTCATCGTATAAGAAATAATCACAACCACCTACATTTAGAACGCTGAAGTTTTGATTAGATTTTGATGAAGTGAAAGGTATTCTTAAAATAAATAAGTTGCTAATCTGAAAATATATCGATCAGTGGTGCTTGATGGCTCTTTTTTATTACTCATTACGCGAAGAGAGTGTGTGTGTGCACAGTTTTCTGCCGGCTTCGCGTTGGGAGCGATATTACACTAAAAATTGAACTAAAACGTAAAAATAACAATTATAAAGTATTATTATGTCGATGTATATATCTAGTCTCACCCCGATTTCTCCGAAACAAAAGGCTTTAAAAAAAAGGGGGGGAAAAAAAAGATGCCGTTGACGGGACGCGATCTCCGCTCTCCTGCGTGGCGGTCAAGTGTCGTAACCGCTCAACCAAACTGACAGTTGTGCAACAGTAGTCCTTCATCATATAAGAAACAAGTCCAAACCGCTAGAGTGTGTGTGCACAGTTTTAACGAGACAGAGTTCATTCAAACAAGGTAATAAAACATTCTGGTTTTACTCGAGATGTGCTGCATGGCTGGAGCAGGGCAAACCCCTAGCCCCCCATGGGCTAAATAAATGAATAAATGACCGCCAGGTCAGCTCCTAAACCGCTAGGCAACCGTGACATCTTTTATACTCAAGTGGGTGGAGCATCACCAGGGGTTGCTAGGTGAGGGGCTGGACTCAGGTTTGAGGTGATTGGCTACGGTTTGTGACGTCACAAACCGCAGGAAGTGTGAAACGGAGCGTTTTTAATCACAGACAAATAAATCTACTTAGAGTAAATAAACCACTGGGTGCATTTTTTTGGCACAAGGACTGTTTTTTTATGAAGTAAATACCCAAAGTTTAGTAAAAAAACATTAAAAAGTGAATTTTGCATGTGTGGTCCCCTTTAATACATTAATAGTGTTGTGCCATTTTAATGAACAATGCTACAGATAATACAAGTTTTTATTGTGTTTACTCTGTGACACAGTTCACATTTGGACTTGTGATTCTGTGCATCAGCATTTCAGGGATGACATGCAGAGTTAAATGTCATTAATTAAAATAAGAAAGAGAAATGATTATACCTTTGAAAGTTTGTATTTAACACAAAGTAAAACCTATATGTGTCATTTTAACTGCAGTAAACACATTTAAGTAAAAGTTGTCTGACAGAAAAAAGGAGCATTAAGGCCCAGGCAGAGCTCTGCGTGCGGCCTGTACGCCGCTCTACGCGCGTGTTCTGTGTGCACGCGTTCACAAGCACAGCTCTGCGTTCGTTCTCGCGTTAAATGCTCGCGTTTTCGCTCCAAATTCTTGTCGTAATTTGAGCAGCTGCGCGCAGAGCGTTTACCTACGGGACAAACTGAGGTCGCTGATTGGTCATTTGCTGACACGCCTACTGAATTGATTGACAGGTCGGGTGGGGAAAAAAAAAGGCACGAGCTGTCAGGCTGCAGCCGCTGCGGTGTTCTAAACTTTATATGTTAATAAAAAGTTCTAAAAAATAAAAACAGGGAGCGCTGGTCCTGCAGCCCACAGCCCACCAGGAAATCCACAGAACCTCGTGCAGCCACGTAGGACCCGAGTTTAATTCGCTCGTGACAAATTCATTCATTTCTTATCATTTCAGTCATGGAGTCGGAGGAGGAGGAAGCAATGCGATCACTTGACTTTTGGCAAAAAAAACAAAAGAAAAGTCCAGATCAGGGATGAAGAAGAGGAATTTAATACATTTGTGTTGCATACAAAACAGTCCAGCACCGGGCAGTTTATTGTGAGACAACACGCCTGGCGTACGTGGTCGTAAAATTTGAGCTTTGCGTGTTCATGCCCTGCGGGGCTACGCTTGTGCCTCTGCGTACGTACGGCGTACATACGGCGTACAGCAGCGTACTGCCTTACGCAGAGCACTGCTGGGGCCTTTAGATCTGACAACGGCTCTGATCATTTCAACTCCAGTTTGTCATCAACTCTAGTTAAAATACTGTCTAGTCAACCATGTACTGTAATGGGTAAATAGTGTACAACATTTTAACTTCCTGACACCATTTTCAAAACTTGGACCAAGTGTCAAGACATTTAGGGACATATTTTGTCTCCTGTCCTAACATCCCATGAATTGACACATTTTAATGTTGCAGCAAGAATGTCTTGTTCAAGTTCAAAATAAGTTGATTTTCAAAGTTTTTTGAGTCCAGACTGGCTCTTTGGGAGATAAAAATCTGTCCTGCTGTACTGAATAGTCTTTCAATAGTCTTTCAATAGTCTTTCAATAGTATTTCAATAATATTTCAATAGTCTTTCAGTAATTTTTCAATAGTCTTTCAATAATCTTACAATTGCATTTCAATAGTCTTTCAATAATCTTTCAATAGTCTTTCAATAATCTTTCAATAGTCTTTCAATAATTTTACAATTGCATTTCAATAGTCTTTCAATAATCTTTCAATAGTCTTTCAAAAGTCTTTCAATAATATTTTAATAGTCTTTCAATAATCTTTCAATAGTCTTTCAATAATCTTTCAATAATATCTCAATAATCTTTCAATATTCTTTCAATAGTCTTTCAATAATCTTTCAATAATCTTTCAATACTATTTCAATAATCTTTCAATAGTCAATCTTTCAATCTACACTACTGCTGATATACAGTATATATTCTTTTTACTAGCCTTATTGCATAATGCCACTTTGTTTCTATACCAATATCAACTACCTCATACATATACTGTGTACATTAACCCCATATGCTGCTTTGTCACTCTTTACAAATGTCAAATGCCAGAACCTTCATTTATTTTATAGATATACTTTTTATACTTTATACTTCGGGACAGTATTACACTCTATTTCATTTTTGCTGTTGGTGAAACTTTTTATACTTTTATACTACTATGGAAAACTACTATGAAAAAACTCAGGACAGTATTACACTCTATTTCATTTTATGATTATGTTTATTAAATGTTGGTGTTTTGGTGTTGGTGAAACTTTTTATACTTTTTTTACTACTATGAAAAACTACTATGCAAAAAACTCAGGACAGTACTAAACTTTTATTATTTCATTTTATGCTTGTTTATTAATTGTTTAGTGTTTAAATGGTTACTGTTGCACCGAGGGACTGAGAGAGAAATGCAATTTCAATCCTGTGTATGTCCTGTACATATTGCAGTTCTGACAATAAAGTTGACTTTGACTTTGACTTTGATAGTCTTTCAATAATCTTTCACTAGTCTTTCAATAATCTTTCAATAATCTTTCAATAATCTTTGTATACTATTTCAATACTATTTCAATAGTCTTTCAATAATCTTTCAATAACCTTTTAATAATCTTTCAATAGTCTTTCAATAATCTTTCAATAGTCTTTCAATAATCTTTCAATAGTCTTTCAATAGTCTTTCAAAAATCTTTCAATAGTCTTTCAATAGTCTTTCAATAATCTTTCAAAAGTCTTTCAATAATCTTTCAATTATCTTTCAATAATATCTCAATAGACTTTCAATAGTCTTTCAGTAATCTTTCAATAGTCTTTCAATTATCTTTCAATTATCTTTCAATAATATCTCAATAATCTTTCAATAGTCTTTCAATATTCTTTCAATAGTCTTTCAATAATTTTTCAATAATCTTTCAATACTATTTCAATAATCTTTCAATAGTCTTTCAATAATTTTTCAATAATCTTTCAATAGTATTTCAATATTCTTTCAGTAGTCTTTCAATAATCTTTCAATAATCTTTCAATCCTATTTCAATAATATTTCAATAATCTTTCAATAATCTTTCAATAGTCTTTCAACAATCTTTCAATAATCTTTCAATATTATTTCAATAGTCTTTCAATAATCTTTCAAAAATCTTTTAATATTATTTCAATAATGTTTCAATAGTCTTTCAATAATCTTTCAATACTATTTCAATAATATTTCAATAGTCTTTCAATAATCTTTTAATAATCTTTCAATAATATCTCAATAATCTTTCAATCGTCTTTCAATAGTCTTTCAATAATCTTTCAAAAGTATTTCAATAATCTTTCAATAGTCGATTGTGACAAATCTAGGAGTGAAAATTGACCCCTGCCTGAAACTGGACTGTCACATCAACAGCATGGTTAAATCCTCGTTCTTTCATCTGAGGCGCCTGTCAAAAATC
The DNA here is from genome assembly GCA_038048925.1 of Garcialebias charrua. Classification (NCBI taxonomy): domain Eukaryota; kingdom Metazoa; phylum Chordata; class Actinopteri; order Cyprinodontiformes; family Rivulidae; genus Garcialebias; species Garcialebias charrua. The sequence goes on from JBBPBX010019069.1 coordinate 39,367, forward strand.
AAGCCCCTCCTTTCTAGACGCCACTTAGAGACCGTAATCCACGCTTTTATTACTTCACGCCTGGATTATTGTAACTCTCTTCTGATTGGAGTAAATAAGGCCTCGCTTTCTCGGTTGCAGCTGGTACAAAATGCTGCTGCACGATTTTTGACTGGTACAGGCAGACGTGAGCACATCACTCCAGTTTTAATGTCCCTTCATTGGCTTCCTGTCCAGTTTCGAATCCATTTTAAAGTTTTATTGTTTGTTTTTAAGTCTTTGAACGGTTTTAGTCCCTCTTATCTGTCTGAACTGCTTCAACTTTATGTGCCATCACGTGCTCTCAGATCCGCTGACCAGATGCTTTTAGCAGTCCCAAAAACCTTTTATAAGACCAGAGGAGACAGAGCATTTTCAGCTCTGGCTCCTAAATTGTGGAACGAGCTGCCACTGAAGGTCAGGCAGGCCCCATCAATATCTGTTTTTAAAACTCGTTTAAAAACACATATGTTTTCATTGGCTTTTAAACCAGAATGAGTTCACATCTCTGTTTTAGTGTTGTATTATTTTACTTGTGATGTACCGATATTTATATGATTGAGATTGATTGTTTTTATTGTTTTGTGCTTGTTTTTATTCTTGTACAGCACTTCGGACGGCTGCTGCTGTATTTTTAAGTGCTTTATAAATAAACTGGTATGGTATGGTATGGTATAGTCTTTCAATAGTCTTTCAATAGACTTTCAATAGTCTTTCAGTAATCTTTCAATTGTCTTTCAATATTTTTTCAATAATTCAATAATATCTCAATAATCTTTCAATACTCTTTCAATATTCTTTCAATAGTCTTTCAATAATCTTTCAATAATCTTTCAATAATCTTTCAATAATCTTTCAATAATCTTTCAATAATCTTTCAATAGTATTTCAATAATCTTTCAATATTATTTCAATAATGTTTCAATAGTCTTTCAATAATCTTTCAATACTATTTCAACAATCTTTCAATAGTCTTTCAATAATCTTTCAATTATCTTTCAGTAATATCTATATAATCTTTCAATAGTCTTTCAATAATCTTTCAATACTATTTCAATACTATTTCATTAATCTTTCAATAATCTTTCAATAATCTTTCAATTGTCTTTCAATAATATTTCAATAGTCTTTCAATAAGACCATGGATGGTGTATATCTTCTGGCTGACTCTCCATGGTTGAATCCATTTTGGGTGTGTTAGGGGTTCTGTGGGTGCTCCCAGATGAATGATTTATATACTAGAATATACGTCATTGGTCCAGCTCTTCTTGAAGGTGGGTCTAACATTACTTGTCCACTTTGCAGTGATTCAATGGACCAACTCACCTCTCGACATCAGTTACTTTCAAACTGACAAATCAAAAAGCTGCAGCGTGAATGTAACTTGTAACACAACAATTATAGAAATGTAGTGTACTAGTAGAAAGTACAGATACTTCATGTAAAATGTAGTGGAGTAAAAGTCGAACGTACCCACGATTAACTCTACTTAAGTAACAAACAGATACATGAAAAATGTACTTGAGTACAGTAACAAAGTACTTGTACTTAGTTATATCCCACCACTAGTGAAGAGTGGGTTTAACTTAAAGGGTGATCTAAAATGAAACTCTGCCTTTAGGGCCTCTTACAAACTTAGACTGGCTCTGCTTTTAAAAACTGAACATTATTTCCACTGAGAAAAATGCTTTGGTTTTGTTACTCACTAAAATCATATTGTTGTTTACTTGAACATCTTTTGCATTTTTTTAAACAAATTTTCTCTGCATCATATGACATACTGATACTGCTACAAAAGGCTGCTCCTGATCAAGTTGTATGTTTTCATGAGGTTTTATAGATTTTTCTAAAGCTGCCTGGAGGAGTAGGGAAGTGAAAATTGTTGTGGAAATTTAGGAGAACCAGTCACATAAAGGTTCTACAATATTTATGGATTAGTTTCATAAAGAATTACACTTCCCTCTTCACATGACCCTCAGCTCCATGCTGTACTTTGTAATGTTGAAAATGTCCACATGTTGGAGACAGTTAGTCTTTTTTGATTACACAAACTGACTTTGAGTCAGCCTTTCTCGAGCATGAGACCTTCTTATTTCCACAAGGTTGTCTCTGACTGAATGTTCTGTTCGTCTCAGGTGCGTCTGCTTCTGACCTGGTGATGCAGTGTACTCCAGAGGGCATCAGACTGCAGTGCTACATGAGTTACTACACGGAGGAGATGAAGACAGTCTGGAAACACAAGTACATCAATTTTAACACCACCAAATCGATCAGTAGATGAAGCTACAAATGACTTTTTTTTTTCATATCCTTACTGTGAGCAGCTGACAGATTTTAAAATTTTAAGTGTCTCTCAACTGTTCAAAGGTGTATTGAACTAAGTACGTTCCTACACATAATTTTTTTTGGGATAGTCTAATTGCTTTGTTTAAAGGCAGATTCTCCTGAAGCTGTCCTGCTTTAAAGCAACAGTATATAATAATTAATTAATTATAATTTGTCACATATAGACACTATACAGGCCGGCAGACGATGATCTCACCTACTGAATAGACTTTGTGTTTTTATCTTTCACACTTTGGACAAACTTGAATTTGGGCCTTTCAAATAGTTCCTTGTCATAAAGTGTGGACAGGGACACACCGACTGTCTGACTGGGCTTAGTTTACTTTTGTTGAAATCTCTCGTCTGCCGATGTGTTTGTTGTGGTGATGGTGATTTAACACGTTGAGATTTTCATTAATGGAAAGTGCGTTATAAATTAAATTCATTATTACTATTATTATTATTATGATGGAGCACTTTATCCCAGACTACAGACAACTCCAGCTGTTTTTACTCCCAGTATGACGTCTGAACTAACATCTGGTGTGTGTGAAACTACAGGGGAAATAAGATCGCCTCCTCTGAGAAGATGAGGATCGGTGGCACAGCGGAGATGGCCTGGATGCAGATCTGTGATCCCTCTGATAAGGAGAAAGGTCAATACTCCATTGAGATCTCAGATGGTGTAACGACCCACACCAGGACCTTTGACCTCTCTGGACAAGGTAGAAAATGTTTCTACACCAGCATGTGCATACATTTTATTTATTTGTGTTTATATTTGCCTATTTCTTTTGTTGTTTATGGTTTGTGTATTTTTTGCAGCGTACACTGATGCATATGAAGAGTACTTAAGACTCAAGTAAGTGTGTATAGCAATAGCTTATGAACCTGTAATTTTTCAACGTGTTATTAAAATATTTGCATCATACTGAACACATTTTGTCTTTTAGGGCTGCTGCATTTGCTGAAAAGAGTAAGTAGATCTTCTGCTGAAAAATGTGCTGATGAAGAAGCAGTTATTAATCAGATTAAAGGAAACGACTACTGTCTAAAGCCATTTTAACAGCTCTTTTAAATATATTAAAGAATATCTGGAGTGTGAGTTAATTGTTCTCGAGACACAACAGTAAATAATTTAGCATATATTATGCAAAACCCACAGATAAAACTTTTCATTCTTTTTTCACTCTTCTCTTTAATGCGAGACATAATTTATTTCCCAAAATGTGTACAAATGAAGTTTCAATATTTGAAGTGGTCAGTGTGTATTTTGTGTCGAGGCTAGGACAGGAGTCATATACTGTATTTGTTTTCTTCTCAGACCGTGGAAGAGTGGTTGGTGGTCTGCCTGATGTGGTCACCATCATGGAGGAGAAGGTGAGATCTTTTCAGTCTCTTCAGATTTCTTCCAGTGTTCTTTACATCGTTGCCTCAGCCGTGTAGTAAGAAGGTCGAAGGTGTCCGAGCAGCATTCCTCAGAAACAAAATACAAAAGTAGGAGCTTGACCTGTGACTCACTCGTTTCGAAGTGACAAGAAACAATATTAAAGGATTAAGAAGTTACCTTCAGTCACTTAATGTGGACTTCAAACAACCTGCCTCAAGTTTTCTTACATTAGTTCTTTAACATACCAAATCTAAAAATGTTGCCTGAAAATGCAAGAAAGTTCATGCTCAATAAAGTTTCTATAAAAAAGAAACTGTCCAGGTGACCCGATTGGACTTGCCTGAAAATGTTATTTTTTTGTTATTTTGTCTAGATTTATTAAGCAGTCCCAGATCAAGATTTGCATACAGGGAAGTCATAATCCAGTAGTTGTCCCATGAAGTTACCATGCCCAATCTAATTAGAATAACTGCACAAACAGTTACAAGTGCAACTACCTGTTTGTCAAGTCAAGCATGACTTCTGTGTATCAATTCAAAGAGAAGTATGCAGACATTCTTGTAGACACAAATGTCAAACACACAAAGTAAAATGGATCAAAGTTGAACCACAACAGGAAAATAACATGAAAACCACGTTTTCACACTCAGAAACGTTGCACAGATTACTCATACCCAGCATGCTTTGCAACATTCACACTGTCTTTGGGATGTGACTCTCTCACACATTTCCCACATCTTTAATACAAACACATTTATTACAGAGAGAATATTGATGAGAACAAACCTCAGCTTTGTAGTTAGTTTATAAAAGTAGTTTACCAAAGAGAGGATAGTTAAAAAGAGTTAATTCATTAAAGTAAATGACACGAGGGAGACGTCCGACACACATTGAACACATCACTCTGCTTCAGCACAGCAGAGATCTGCTCTGCATCTTTGGTTCAGATGGACCGGATTAATTTCTGAAAGCTCACTTCTGAACAACATGGACACTTTACCTGTGATTTATGAACCGTTCTGTGTTGTGTTCACTGACGTTACGTTGTCACATTAGTCTTACAGTGTCAGCAGTGGATGATACAAGTTACTGCTTCTGCTCATTTTTTTAACTGTTTAGAGATTTAGCGTTAGCAAAGCTAGTTTTTTAATTTGCAAAGTTTTGGGTTATCTGTGCCCACCACTGCTGAGCTGTCTCACTGAGTTTGGACTGATGTGTTGAGGTGTCTACCGTATTTTCTGGAATATAGGTCACACCTGAATATATGTCGCACTGTCCAATTATTGCCAAAAATTTGGAAAAATCCATATATAGGTTGCACCTGAGTATAGGTCGCACCTACGTCAAAATGTGGACCGTGTTTAGCTCTGCTGCAAATGTCTGCCACAGGAGCGCACAGCAAGGCTTTTAAGAAGATTAACACTTAAAAACAATTATTTGTTTGATAAAAATTATAGCAAATATGTGTCTGAGCTGAACTTTTCTTTAATAAATGAATAATTTTAGCAGGATAAACACCTAAAAAAAACATTTGTTAGCTGACATTATTGTAAGAGTGTGTCTCAGTTTAATTTTTGTTAATAAATGATTACAAATCAGCTTATTTTATAAAAAGCCATAAATAGGTCACACCTGAATATAGGTCGCAGGGCATGCAAAAATGATAAAAAGCTGCGACCTATATTCCAGAAAATACGGTAGTGTGTTTGTTGTGACCAACAGTGAGTCATTTGAACTTAAACGGTCTCTGCTCCTCCTCCAGTCTCTGA
>JBBPBX010019070.1:5281-22396 GCA_038048925.1 Garcialebias charrua
GTGAACAGAACGCTGTGTTGTGTGATTTTACTGCGAGACCCTCTGGTCAAAGCCACAGAGGAAACTGGTTGCCTTGTCAGCTCTCCTTAAAGCTGAAGGAGACGCCCACTAGAGGGTTGGAGGGTGAAGTGTTTTCAGTGTAAAATGCTGCTCTGTTACTGTTAATTTCTTAAGTGACAATATTGGAAACTGTTAAGAGTTAACAATGTATTCTTTAGTTTAAAACTTATGGCTAAAACTACACAAGATATATTTTGCACTGTTTTGCACTACAAGCAAGAAGCCTAATGCTTGAGTTGTTAATTATTTAAAAACTCTCTGGACCTAGTAGTGAAATTTTCTTAATAGAGATTATTTTGTGGTATAGCAGTTTTCAAAATAAATTATGGCAAAAGGACACCCTATGCTTTTTTTTTCCTATTGCAAGTTTTATACCAAAAACATATTGCGATATATATCGTTATCGCCACCCTTCACAATACATATCGTGATATGAATTTTAGGCCATATCGCACATTCCTAGTCTCTTCCTGTCTCTTCCAGGACAGGTCTCTTCCTGTCCTGCCCTGTCATCAGGGTGCGAGTTGGGCCGAATCTTGGATGTCGGCTACTCTCCACCCCAGAATGAATGGGCCTACCTCCTGGGTATGGATGTGGGCTGCCCCATGTAGGGGCAGGTACATGTCATGGTCCAGCAAAATTTGTTATTGTGACAGACCTACTCGTGGGAGCGCACACACCCTGTCTCAGTATAATTTGCTGTTTCTGTTGCTTTAGTTTTTGGAAATAAACTATATTAACACTAAAATAGGCATATTTGAACAAAACTATAGCAAAGGTGTGTGTCTGTTTAACTTGTGATTTTTTTAATTCATTTTCCAAAACCCTCCAAGTGTTATCTCTGTGAAGCAGTCAGTTTTAGGTGTTTGTAGTTCATCATAAATATCTGTTAATTTGAATCCTACACTGTATTAAATCATTGTGGTAGTGTTGGCGCAGAGGTTAGAGAAGGTGGGTCTGTGATTCGAAGATTACCGCTTCAACTCTTGGTACCGACAACATCAAAATGTGGGTGAGAAAGGTGAAATACCCACAGCTGCCTCCACCCTTATTTGCCCCACTCTGGGCTCTTGAGCAGGGCCCTTAACCCCCACCATCTGCTCCTCCGGGAGCAGTAGATAGTAGGGATGCGTGGTATAAACGGTATACGGTATAAACGATATAAATTTAGCCTACGATAGAGATCTGTCTTCTACCAGCTAACTGCAGAAAATCAGTTGTCAGATTTAATCTTTACTTTTTTAGTTTAAAACTGTGCATAAGTGGTGTTGAAGTGTACAATCAGAGTTGTCAGAGTTAATCGATACATTTTTGTGTTGAAAACAGTGGTGTTAAAGTCTTTTCTTTGAGTGCTAAGTAGCGAAGCTATAAGCTAACTACGTCTGGCTTGCCGTAGTGTTGCCATATTCGGACGCATGCGCAAAACGTTGCGTTCCGTCAAAAGTTGTTTTTTTTTTGCGAAAGTTAAAGTAAGCGTTGATCAGCTTCAAAATCACAGTTGTCAGATTTAATCTTTACTTTTTTTTTGTTTAAAACTGTGCATAAGTGGTGTTAGTCTTTTCTCCGAGCGCTAAGTAGCCAAGCTATAAGCTAACTTCGTCTGGGCTTGCCGTAGTGTTGCCATATTTGGACGCATGCGCAAAACGCTGCGTTCCGTCAAAAGTTTTTTTTTTTTTTTTGTCGAAAGTTAAAGTAAGCGTTGGTCAGCTTTAGAGAAACCTGCCCTCTGATCTGTGAACAGAACGCTGTGTTGTGTGATTTTACTGCGAGACCCTCTGGTCAAAGCCACAGAGGAAACTGGTTGCCTTGTCAGCTCTCCTTAAAGCTGAAGGAGACGCCCTCTAGAGGGTTGGAGGGTGAAGTGTTTTCAGTGTAAAATGCTGCTCTGTTACTGTTAATTTCTTAAGTGACAATATTGGAAACTGTTAAGAGTTAACAACATATTCTTTAGTTTAAAACTTATGTCTAAAACTACAGAAGATATATTTTGCATTGTTTTGCACTACAAGAAAGAAGCCTAATGCTTGAGTTGTTAATTATTTAAAAACTCTGGACCTAGTAGTGAAATTTTCTCACTAGAGATTATTTTGTGGTATAGCAGTTTTCAAAATAAATTATGGCGAAAGGACACCCTAAGCTTTTGTCATTCCTATTGCAAGTTTTATACCAAAAACATATTGCGATATATATCGTTATCGCCACCGTTCACAATACATATCGTGATATGAATTTTAGGCCATAGTCAAAGTCAAAAGTCAAAGTCAACTTTATTGTCAGAACTGCAATATGTACAGGACATACACAGGATTGAAATTGTGTTTCTCTCAGTCCATCGGTGCAACAGTAACCATTTAAACACTAAAACACTGAAACATATAATAAACATAAGCATAAAATAGTAAAACTGTAACACTGTCCTGAGTTTTTGCATAGTGGTATAAAAGTATGAAAATTTACACCAACACTAAAACTAAAACACTAAACATTTAATGAACATAATACTGTCCTGAGTTTTTGCATACTAGTATAAAAAAGTATAAAAAGTATAACTATAAAATAAACTAAAGGTTCTAGCATTGACATTTGCAAAGTGGCAAAGCAGCATATGAGTTAATGTACACAGTATATGTATGAGGTAGTAGTTGATGTTGGTATAGAGGCAAAAGTGGCATATGCAGTAAGGCACATTGGGCATCCTTAAATAAGGCTGGTCAGAGAATACTGTATATGTATCAGCAGTGGTGTAGATATAAAAGTAGTGTAAATGTAAACAGTAGTAATAAATGTAAACAGTATTAATAAATGTAAACATTGAATGTAAACAGTAGTATGTAAACAGTGAATGTAAACAGTAGTATGACTATAGGCAGTGATGTAATACAAACATTAGTGCAAATATGAGAAGTAGTGCAAACTGAATGAGCACATGACCGAGAGTTTAGTGAATAACCCGTTTGATGACACAGAGTCCAGTGTTAAAATCTTTGTGTTGTGTGGTAATGTGTGAGAAAGTTTTTAGTGTTAAGGCAGTTCAAATGGGAGGGGAGGCAGAGCAGGCAGAGTGTTTAGCATCCTGACTGCCTGATGAACAGAGCTGTCTCTCAGTCTGCTGGTTCGAGCCTGGAGACTTCTCAGTCTCCTCCCTGATGGCAGCAGTCTGAAGCAGCTGTGTAGTGGGTGTGTGGGATCACCTGCCATGCAGAGGGCTTTCCGAGTGAGGCGGTTGCTGTGTAAGTCCTGCAGTGAGGGGAAGGAGGTGCCGACGATCTTCTCAGCTGCTCTCACGATGCGCTGGAGGCTCTTGCGGCAGGATGCAGTACATGCACCAAACCACACAGTGATGCAGCTGGTCAGGACACTTTCTATGGCACCTCTGTAGAAGGTGCACATGATGGGGGTTGAAGCACATTCCTAGTAGATAGCAGTTCTCTGGTCCAAACAGAGGTCTGTGGTTGCGTCAAGAGTGGCATGCGGCGTAAAAACAGTTGCCATGTAGGGGTGCACCGATTTATTGGCCCCAATTTCCTTAATTTTGGGAAAATGGAGATCAGCCGATACATGAAAAAATGATTTTACAGATTTTTTTTTTTAAACAACAATTATCTGAACTTCATTTATATTTCAGAGCACTACCTCATGGCCAGTTAAAACAAGTCAGTATTATTTGTAGGGTATTGTTCAAAGCTGTGTTTTTCAATAAAATAATATTGGAATATTGAAGGTGCATTGTGACCTTATAACACCTGACAGTGATGCTTATAAAACAAAATCAGTATTGGCCAAAATCGGAATTGGCAGGTTGGGCTTTTTAGAGATCGATGATCAGCCAGAAAACTGTAATCTGTGCACCCCATTACCAAGTCTTGACTTAGTTTGCGATGGTAACCCCTGAAGAAGGGAATAGCCAGAAGAAGAAAAAAAAACATTAAATCATTAAAAACATGGTTTTCGGGATTTTTATGAGCTAAATTGCTGATATTTGGAAACAGACTGTATGAAAATTTTAATTTAATGATCAAATATGAAATTCTCAGTGATCCTTATCACGGTCATTTACATCCCTCCTGATGCGAATGCTAATGTTGCCCTGGAAGAAATTCATGATTTAATCAACTCGCTGCAGTGTAAATATCCAGAGGGGCTCTGCATTGTCCTAGGTGACTTTAATCACGTGAATTTAAAGGACTGTCTCCCAAACTTCAACCAACACGTTTCCATACAAACACGAGGAAGTAACACGCTCGACCATGTTTACACAAATGTGAGGGGTGCATACAGAGTTAAGCCCCGTCCCCCACTTGGTTCTTCAGACCATTTATCCATCCTTATGGTCCCAGCCCAGTGAATGGCCTGAATGACTATCGACCAGTGGCCCTCACCCCGATAGTCGCAAAATGCTTTGAGAAACTGGTCATGACCCACATCAAGACAACCGTCAACATCAACGAGGACCCTCATCAGTATGCGTACCGCGAGAGCCGATCAACAGAGGACACCATCTCTTCTGTGGTCCACACTGCTCTCACCCACCTGGATCAGAAGGACTCCTACGTCCGTATGCTCTTTGTGGACTTCACGTCTGCCTTCAACACCATGATCCCCCAAACTCTGATGGACAAACTATCCACACTTGGGACTAAGCCCCTCCGTTTGTAACTGGGTACTAGACTTCTTAACAAACAGACCTCAGTCCGTGAAGATCCACAACTTCTCCTCCTCCACCATTACCCTCAGCACTGGCTCTCCTCAAGGATGTGTGCTGAGCCCTCTTCTGTTCACTCTGCTCACATATGATTGTGCAGCTACCCATCCAGGCTGTCATATTGTAAAGTTTGCAGATGATACAGCGGTGGTGGGATGCATCACAAACAATGATGAGTCCAGCTACAGGCAGGAGGTGGAACACCTGGAGAGCTGGTGCAAAGAGAATAACCTTCACATGAATGTGAAGAAGACAAAGGAGATGATTGTGGACTTCAGAAGGAACAAACAAACCCACACCCCACTGAACATAAGTGGATCTGCGGTGGAAGTGGTCTCCAGCTACAAGTACCTGGGTGTACACATGAATGATAACCTCAGCTGGAGCAACAACACCACCAGCCTGATCAAGAAAGGTCATCAGAGACTCTACTTCCTCAGGACAGGTGCGGCAATCAAGATGGTCGCATAGTTGAGAGTGGCCGACGGCAATTGAGCTAAAAACTTTTAAATTCAAGATAAAATCGGCACATTCCACAAACTATACTGGAATGAAAAGGGGCACAACAACTAGGAGTCGAACAAAACAAGAAAAGCAACAAGAAGAGAAGAAAATGGAAGAGAAGCAACCTCAAGAGGAAAATGTTTGCGTGATGCTGCAAGCAATTAAGACTGAACTACGCGAATTCCGAAAAGAAAACAAACAGGAATTCCAAAGATTAAAAGAAGAAATTAAAGAAGACATGAAAACAGAGCTGAAAGATCTAAAAAGTGAAATGTACCAGAGCATTTCTGCTAACACCGAGAAAATCAACAAACTGGAAAACAGGCTGATTGGAGCTGAAGCCAGAGCAGCTGAGTCGGAGACACTGACTACAGCCATGAAGGACGCACTGGTTAAAGTAATGAAAAGCCACAAGGAGACACAAAGTAAATTAACGGATCTAGAAGGGAGATCTAGAAGGAATAATATCCGTTTGTATGGAATCCCTGAAGGAAAAGAGGAAGACTCCATGCCCCGGTATGTGGACAAGTTGCTAAAAGCCACACTTATGCTCCCTGAAGACATGGACCTGCATATACAGCGAGCGCACAGAGCATTGACGCAAAAGCCGGGTCAAAGTGCTCCACCGAGGTCAATAATAATAAATTTTCAGGACTACATCACTAAAGAGAGCATATTGAAAAAGGCTTGGGCTGATAAAATCATGTATGAAGGACAGCGACTCTCGTTTGATCATGATTACGCAACAGAAGTGGCTCAAAAGCGCAGAGAGTATACTCACATAAAAAAAGCTTTAAAGGAGAAAGGTGTACGGTTCCAGACACCGTTGGATAAAATACGCATCCACTGGAGCACAGGCGTGCGGACGTATGGCAGCGCACATGAAGCGGCGTTGGAGATGGGGAACAGAGGATACACGGTGCCGCTACCCGCCGGCTCCAGCTCAGCGGAGATGGACAAGGAAGCGGAGCGCATTTCGCGAATGACAACATGGCAACCCGCCGGACAGTAAACAAGACACATATGGATGACCCGAGTCATTATTAAGCTGGGTATGTAAAAACTCGAAAGGATAAGGAGCAGAGGATACAATATGCAGCTACCCGGCTCCAGCTCAGCGGAGATGGACAAGGAAGCGGAGCGCATTTCGCGAATGACAACATGGCAACCCGCCGGACAGTAAACAAGACACATATGGATGACCCGAGTCAATATTAAGCAGGGTATGTAAAAACTCAAAGGATAAATTGTTGATTTTCAGTGACATATAAAAGTGGAGTGTTGATGAATAATTAAAATTTAGTTAGATATAACAGGAAAAATTTATTTTGAATGGTAAATAATGCCGTCGGATGACGTTGGACTTTTGGATGGGTGAAACGGTGTGTCTCACCTCCAGAGAGGGGCCCTCTTTGCAGAGATTAACCCTTCAGCCTGCCAACGGGGACTTTGGGGGGGTAAGAATTACCCCGGAATGTAAGTTTGTTTTATGTTTTTATGTTATGTTTCATTGTGGTGTGGATATATTTGAGTTTAGAAGGCCTGTTCAGGCCTCTTTGTTCAGTCTGGAGAGTTCAAATATACATTTCAGCTTATATGACTTGGAATAATATTAAGGTGGTGTCACTAAATGTAAATGGGTTAAACAGTCCAATTAAAAGAAGTAAGGTTTTGTCCAAGCTTAGAAAAGAAAAAGCTCAGGTGGCCTTCTTGCAGGAGACTCACCTGCCTTCACAGGAGCATGAAAAATTAAAAAGATTGGGCTATAGGAACACTTTCTATAGTTCATACAGACCAAGTAAAAAAAGGGGAGTTGCTATTCTGATTTCAAATGTGGTACACTTTGAATGTTATAAAGAGATGATAGATAAAGAGGGAAGATATGTGTTACTTAAAGGAAGGTTGGAAAATAAACTAGTCACCCTCGTCAATGTTTATGCTCCACCGGAATGTCAGAAAGAATTCTTTAAAGACGTCTTTAATTTAGTAGCCCAGGAAACTGTAGGACTTTTGATCTGTGTCGGTGATTTCAACGTGGTTTTGAATAGGAGCATGGACACAACTAGTGTCAAAAACTGTAAGAGCTGTAAGACAAAACTATTGAATGCAATGATACAAGAAGTGGGGCTGGTGGATGTGTGGAGGACACTTCACCCTCAAGTGAAGGACTACACACACTACTCAGTTCCACATAAAGTGTATTCAAGAATTGACTACTTTCTGATCAATACAGAAGAAATTCATAATGTAACAGAATGCAAGATTGAGGTAGCAGATGTTTCAGACCATAACATGATTAGTCTAAAAATTAACCTTGATAACAGGAAAATAAATACGGTATGGAGACTTAACTTGAGTATCTTAAACAAGGAAGATAATATAAAACAAATTAAGGAAGAAATCAAACGATTCATTGAAGAAAATGATACAGGAGATGTGAATCCAGCCATGCTTTGGGATGCACTGAAAGCAGTTCTGAGGGGAAAGTTGATTGCCCTTACAGCGGCGCAAAAACGTATAAGAATGATTACATATAAAAATAAAACAGAAAAACTTAAATCCCTTGAGGAAGAACACAAACAAACAGGAAGTCATTCAATCCTAAAACAAATAGAAGTAATCAGAAAAGAAATTAATGAGATCCTTGGGGAAGAAATTGAGAAGAAAGCTAGATTTGCTAAACAAAGCTATTATGAACTGGGACCAAAAGCAACTAAGCTGTTGGCAAGGAGGCTGCGTAAACAACAAGAATCCATGATAGTAAGTAAAATTAGAGATGGGGATAGTAACCACTTGTATTATAAACCAAATGAAATAGAGAATGAGTTTGAAAAATATTACACAAAACTATACTCTCAACATCCAGCAGCAGATAAGGACGAAATCAGACAATTCCTCGATACACTTGACCTACCTAATATTGGGGAAGCTCAGAATAAACTTATTATGTCAAAAATCACAGATAAAGAGATTGAAGCTGCGATAGGTAAACAAAAAACAAACAAATCACCTGGCAGTGATGGGTTTCCATCTGAATTCTATAAAGTTTTTAAGGAGGAACTCAAACCTTTGCTTAATGCATGTTTTAACTGGACTCTTAAGGATGTAATGGCTCCTCCATCATGGAGGGAGTCAATTATTACAATTTTACCCAAACAGGGCGGAGATAAGGAACAATGCAAGAACTATAGGCCCATATCATTAATGAATGTGGATTATAAGATATATACTTCAATAATCAGTAAGAGGCTTGAGACCTTTCTACCAGACTTGATAGATGTAGATCAAACCGGTTTCATTAAAGGACGCCAAACCCAAGATAATATAAGGAGAACACTCCACATTATTGACCATGTCCAAAACAATAGAATTAAGTCAGTTTTAATTAGTTTGGACCAAGAAAAAGCATTTGACAGTGTAAGCTGGACGTTTTTGTATGAAGTGTTGAAACGTTTTGGATTTAAGGATGACTCGGTTCAGTGCATAAAAACACTATATAATAAACCTACAGCCAGAATCAAGGTAAATGGCAGCTTATCAAACAGGATACAGCTTGAAAAGGGAACTAAGCAGGGGTGTGTGTTATCTCCCTTGCTTTTTGCCTTGTATGCTGAGCCTCTTGCACAAGCAGTAAGACAAAGTGCAAACCTACAGGGTGTTACATTAGCAGGAGAAGAGCATCGCATAGGACTTTTTGCTGACGATGTTATGATCTTCCTCCAGAATCCAGAACTCTGCTTTGCAAATTTAATGGATTTATTTCAAACATATGAGCATTATTCCGGCTATAGAATAAATATATCTAAGACACAAATATTATCATTCAACTATTTGCCCTCTCAGAAAATCAGAACAAAATATAAATTGAAGTGGAATGCTGAATCTCTTAAATACTTAGGTGTAATCTTGACCAAGACATTCCCTACAACATTTGATGCAAATTATAACAAAATTGAAGGTGATATTAAAAAAGACTTGGATAGGTGGTATACCTTGCCAACAGATTTTAGTTCTCGAATACAAATGATTAAAATGAATATTCTTCCCAGACTGATGTATTTGTTTCAGTCACTTCCAATTCCTGTCCCACAAAGCAGATTCAAAGCGTGGGATAAAATGATTTCAAGATTCATATGGAGTGGAAAAAAACCACGAATAAAATACGCAACTTTGCAGCTCCCAAGGAACAAAGGAGGAATGGCCCTGCCCAACTTGAAAAATTACTTTATTGCAGCTCAACTAAGACCGCTTGCTTGTTGGTGTAGACCGGAATATGAATCTAGATGGAAAGAAATCGAAAGAGAAATACAAGGGTTAGGGCTGGACGATATGGCCAAAATTTTTATCACGATATAGTTCTTAATTTCGGTCGATATCGATATAATTCGATATCGATATAAACAATATAAAAGCCTAAAAAAAACTATAAACTATACAAATAAATTAATGTTCTCCTTGTATTTGTATTTAGCCTCCAAAAAGATGGAAATCACCATCAAATAAACATAAACTTCTCAACCCAATAATTCTCAGTCGGGTCATCTGGACACTTTCTTTTTTATAGAAACGTTTCACCCTCCATCCTCCATCCAATTTCTATAAAAAGAAACTGTCCAGATGACCCGACTGAAAATTATTGGATTTGGTACGTGGATTATTGAGCATGAACTTTCTTGCCATAAAATTCTCAACTGTGTCAATATTAATAGTTTTAACTTTAAACATCTTTAAAATTTACAGCATTGAAATTCATAGTTAATTAAATAAAACTTTTGGGTGTTGTTATTTATAAGAAGCTGACATAGAAATCTCATGGAAATTACTTAAGAATAAAAATAACAAAATCAATTGCATTACTGTATAAAGTAAAATAGTTTTTGAATGACAAAGTTTTGAATATATTGAATAATGTAATGATTGTTCCATATTTAATCTGTTGTATTGAAGTTTGGGGAAAAGCATGTAAAACTATTACAAACCCTGTTTTTTTTGTTTTGTTTTTAAAGAGCTACAAGAATTATTAGTAGGAAGTGCTATGGTCACCCAACAAATATTTCATCAGTTTAAATTATTAAAATTTTATGATTTGGTTGAACATAGTATTTTACAAGTCATGTATAAAACTGAAAAAAAAATTACCCCCCAAATATTCAATTAAAATTTGTTTAAAGTTATTAAACCCTGAAGGGAATGTAAATGTTTGTAAAACCTCCATTTAGGACTAGTTTGAAGGAGCTGAGTTGTAAATCAGGAAACAGGATTGTGTTGACTTGATATCACCATAAACATTTCTAAAACTATGTTTTAAAATATGATTAAATCAAAGTTGTTGGGAAGGTGTGGTGCAGGTGAAGTGAAGGTTGTTGTTTGTTTGTAGTTATTTTGTATTTTTTAAACAAGGGGCAGATATTAAAACACTATTTTCGTCTTTCTGCACATTTTCATTCAGTGTTTTTTCTTCTTCTGATGAATTTGTTTTATTTTGAATTTAAAAAACATGCAGCGCTGCTGGGGCTGTTTGTTTACGTTGTAGTTTCAGGGAAACGTTGGCTCAAACTTTATTGTTCTTCATCTTCTGACTCTCATATTATATCGAGTGGAAACTCTTCAGATTAAACAAGTTAGATGTTCCCACCGCTAGTTAGAACGACTCTCAGTCACGTTTTGCAAAATAAAGAAACCGAGTAAGACTCGCTGCAGATGAGACCTGCAGTTTAACAAAACCGAACTACGTCCACACCGACGAATTAGTCTTTCCTCTCATCAGTGATGTCGTCTCTTTCTCTTCGCTTGTGAAACTTTGTTCAGTCACATTCTGACGGTCATGAGCACTCGTTTGACTCGTTTTGAAGCGAAAACTTAACGCGCTTTGGAGACTAGCTTAGCTTTTAGCCTGCTACCGCTAACGCCTGCTGCTGGACTGAGCGCTGCGTAACAACGACGTCACCACGCACGTTTTGTGTCACAGCTTTTTCTGTCCGGGCGGGTTGTTGAAGCAGCCGCTCCAACCCGAACAGAAACAGAAAAACGTTGTAAAATCCTATCGAAATATCGAAAATATGCTTAAACTTCATATCATCGTTATTGAATAAAAGTATATCGCGATATTTATCGTTATTGAATTATCGTCCAGCACTAACAAGGGTATAAAATTCAAATTCTTATATCTGATAAACTGCTGGCAGCATCTCTCATGGATAAAATGAATACAATTCTAAAATTCACTTTAGAAACATGGTACTCTGTTATAGAAAAATATAAATTAAAAGACAAGTCTCTGCTGTTGAAATGGTTCAGGTATGATACCAAGTTTAAACCAGGACAAATGGATCAAGTATTCAAACAGTGGGAAATAAAAGGAATCACTACAATTTTTACTCTTTTGAAAAATGGACAATTAATGAGTTTTCAAGAATTAAAATTAAAATATGATTTAGAAGATAGAGACTTTTTTAGGTATTTACAAATAAGAGACTACTACACAAAGCAAATTAAACAAAAATTAATCAACACAAATGATGGTGTCATTGGAGTAGTGATAGACTCGTATTTACAAAAAAAAGTCAAACCCATCTCGGCTTTTTATAATTCTTTGGGGGAATGTAGAGAGGAAACAACACTGTATCTTAAAAAGAAATGGGAAACAGAACTGAAGATTATTATACAAGATGAAGAATGGTTCCAAATGTGTAAAATTCAGCAAAGTACAACAAATTCACTCTCATGGAGGGAGTTTTGTTGGAAAAATCTAACAAGGTTTTTTATAACACCTAAAATTAAAAGCAAACAGACTTCTACATTACAAGAATGTTGGAGATGTAGAGAAGTAGAAGCCAATCATTCACATATTTTTTGGAGTTGTACAAAAATAACTGGATACTGGAAACAAGTAAGGTCAACATTGTCTAAAATTTTGGGTTATGCAATTCCAAATACATGTCTAGTAATGTACTTGGGGAATATAATGGATGTAGTGAGGAAGGAAGATATGTTTTTGACAAAGGTAATCCTGGCTGCTAGTAAAAAGGCAATAACAAAAAGATGGTTGAAGCCAGATCCACCTAACCAAGAAGAGTGGATGAGGATTGTGGAGGAAATTTCAATAATGGAAAAAATCACAAATAATCTTAGACTGAAAGGTCTTAAATATGATAAACAATGGGAGAAATGGACCCAATTTCGATGTGGCACACACAACAATGTAAATACAGCTGTTTGATGAATGAATACTTGTAAAATGATGTTAGAAAAAAAAAATCCGGATTGTTGTCGATGTTGTTTTTTGTTTTTGTTTTGTTTTGGTTCTGGTTCTGATTTATTTTATTTTGTGAGTTTTTGTTTTTCACAGTGGTTTGATTTGTACATGTATTTAGTTGATTTTGTAAAAAAATAATAAAAATTAAAGTATTAAAAAAAAGTTTGTAGACAGGTCCCTCTTGTAAACGAGTCCTCGAGGCTTAATGAGATTAACCTGACTAAATAAAGGTTGAATGAAAAGAGTGATTGTTTTTCAACATCAATAAACTTTTATTGATGAAATGACAAAGTCTTGTCTCTTTCTTTATTTGATAGGTGTTGTTTTGGGTTCAAACATTTCTTCAATCAGAAATAATCCTCCTTGGAAATATTTTTGACCTGTTATGAATAAACATTTATTCAGCTAAGATCAGGTACTGAGGTTTGCACACCTGTTATTCTGCACCCTCTGCTTCGATGGATGGTGCGTTATTATGCTTGTTTGAGGTTTTGGCGGTTGCCAGAGTGTGTTATGGTTCTCAATCAGACCCAGTGAGGCATGGACCATATCCTGCTCCGCCTTTAAAGAGGAACTTACCCCAAAATTAACTTTTTAAATCTGATAAACTCCCTAGAATGTGTGTAAAATGTTGTATAGCACTATGTCTGTGTTAATTTTCATGTTTTGTACGTATTTGTTCAAATCGGCAATATTTGGTCTAAAAACATGTTTACACTAATCCTATGGGTGGAACTGTGGTACTGCAACCTAATTTTCTTATTGGTCAACGACTGTCACTGTGACGTGTCTTCTACACTCTGTCGTCACATCTTCTGCTGCGTGAGTATAAAAGTGGTTCAAGCAAAGCCATTCCCCTGCAGAGATCGGGAGTTGGATTAGTGATAGCAATGTAGCATTAGCATTGTGAGTGTGATATTTCATTGCACGCTTAATAAACATACTGTTTTGGAGCTGACGTCGCTTTAGTGCTTAAACCGCACGATACACTTTCTCATACAGCACAACCCTTCATTGCTCCGTTCTCTGCTCTTTTCCTTTCTGTCTCATACCCGCATGCTTGCCACACACTCTCGCGGTGCATTCACTGACAGTCTGTAACATAAATGCACAAGCACTGCTGATCGATATCATTTTCAGGTTAGCAGTATAGTTATTAGCCCAGGCTCAGGGCCGCTGTAATCCAAGTCTCTCAGCTTCTGGTGAGGGAGGGGGTGAAAAGTCCTCCACCTCAAAGTCCTCCACCTCACTAACGTAACTCTCCATGTTGCATAAATTATACTAATGCTAGCTGCATGTCACGGTCTCTCATCCTGGCCACACCTCTTCACTCTAACCCCCCATCACCTCCCCCTGCTTTAAGCGGTGTCTCTTGGCACACCCACTTTGTTGCATTTTTAAAATCTTGTCTTGGGGCGGAGCTATCGTTTCACAGTGGGGTAAGTTCCTCTTTAAACCCAATAAGCGACAGCTTTTAAAGGACGGAGCTTAAATGAAATAGAACGTTGGTTACGTATTGCAACCCCAGATTCTATGAGTGTAAGCGTAGCCCTTTAAAACTGGGGCCTCACTGGCTCTCAAATAGCTGAAGAAAAAATAATTGCCTTTGGGAGCCGAGCGCCAGACCAGGTGCGGTTTTATAATGGACCAGGCGGGGTCCCACAACAGGTGGGCGTGGACTAGAAGTCTTCAGTGTCTTGGCGCGAAGCGCACGGGTAAACCCAATAAGCGACAGCTTTTAAAGGGCTACGCTTACACTCATAGAATCTGGGGTTACAATATGTAACCAACAATCTTTGCTGTTCTCACCACCCTCTGTGATGCCGGCTACCCACCAAACGCGTTTCGGGCAGCGGAAGCAGCCGGTTTACATTGAAAGTCTATGTGGAGGAGCGGCGAGGAGTGGCAAAGCGTGACGCAGCGCACTTTGAGCAGTTCAAGCAGCGCAGCAGTTCTTTTCCGCGCACGCGACGCGTCCAAAGCAGCCGCTGCCGGAGTTCAAATATTTGAACTTTGGCTGCTCGCCGCGTCGCAGCAACCAATCAGGAGAGACTCTGCTATGTGATGACGTAACAACGACGGGACTTTTTTTTTTACTTTTCAAACTTAGCCCAGCGAGCCTCCATGAAGAAACCAGCCTCCGGTAAGAAACTTGGCATTTTTACAGTTACCGCTGTCCGCTCGAGCGTACGATCACCCCAAACATAAAAAAAGTTTTAATCTCAACAAAGACTTTTGGAGCTGCAGTTCGGCTCGTAGAAAACCCACTCAAGTAGTAACGGGGCTCACGAAAAGCTGATTTTATCTGCCCGGTGTACAAAAAACAAAACAAACCCGACCCGAAAAGGACCAAGACGCTCCTCCCTCTGCGCGTCTTCAGACGCGTTCGATGTGAACAGACATCTGTTGACAAGCAGCCAACACAGTGCGTTAGGAGTGTTTTTGATGCTCAAAACACTGTAACGTGATGGTGGTGTAGGAGGAGAGCTAGCTTAGCATTAGCAACATGTGCTACGGTGTAGCTTGGAAAAGAGCAATCAAACGTTGGTTCCCACTGATACTTTTATTATATTGCTTAGAAAACCATACAATGCCAGATCTCCACGGCGCTAAGTCTAATATTCATACATGAATATTTAGAAGATAGTCCGTATTTTCCTCACCACTTCGTTACTGAGAGGTTGAGCAGGGCAGTTAACGTGTACACACAATCAGACTCCCAGCTACTCTTTGCTGACTTCTGTGGTGAGTTATGATACATAAAAGGAAGGAGGCGCCCTCTTGTGCCTTGGGAAGGTACTACAACAATCAGTATACATACGGTCGTTACAACGCGTTCAGTGGGAACCCGGCATAAGGCCTTCGTTTCAGCAACAGAGCAGCTGCCATGTTCCATCAGTGAGGACTGAACTTGGAAAAAGGGCCTTCGCCTACTCCGCTCCTGCTTCATGGAATATCTTACAAAAAGATCTGAAGCTCTCGAACTTGACTTCTCTAAATGGTTTTCAGAATCTGTTGGAATCCTGGCAAAAACCAATGCAGATTTGTTCCTGTCTTTGATTTTATACGTCTACCTTATAATGTTTTGCTAGTTTTTTGATACTTTGTAAAAAAAAAAAAAATTCTCTCTTTGTTTTCTATTGTTTATTGTTTGTTTGTTTATTGTTTATTGTTTAAGGAAATTCTACCATTGCTGTTCATTGTTCTTTAGTTTTAGCAGGTCGCTTTCGTAAATGAGCCCATGAGGTTCAAAAGATTTACCTGACTAAATAAAGGTTGAATGAATGAATGAATGCCATACCAAACTGAGACTGTTGTGCCCCTTTTCCATTAGTACCTGTAGTACCAGTACAGGCCTACTCTACTCGGTACGGTACACGTTGTGTTTCCATTATGCTTTCAGTACCGGTTCCAGTGGGCGGGGTTAAAATTGACTCCACCTTTCAACAGCTGGTGCCAGTGAAAAGCTGAAACTTTTTAGTACAGGGTGAGAATTTATTTTGAAGTTGTGTGTATGTATATATACTGTATGTTAATATCCATCCATCCATCCATCTTCTTCCGCTTATCCGGGGTCGGGTCGCGGGGGTAGCAGCCTAAGTAGGGAGGCCCAGACTTCCCTCTCCCCAGCCACTTGGAGCAGCTCCTCCGGGGGAATCCCAAGGCGTTCCCAGGCCAGCCGAGAAACATAGTCCCTCCAGCGCGTCCTGGGTCTTCCTCTGGGTCTCCTCCCGGTGGGACATGCCCGGAACACCTCACCAGGGAGGCGTCCAGGAGGCATCCTAACCAGATCATAGTATATATATATATATATATATATATATATATACAGGTAGTCCCCGAATTACGAGCGCTCTGATCTGCGAGGTCCCAGACTTACGAGCTGCACATTTTTGGAAAAAACGAAAAAAATACCGAGTTTTCATGTGTTTTTTCACTTCAGTTAGCAAGTTAAGCATATAAACACACGTTTCCGATCATTTTTATGCACTCAAAAGTAGTTTTTAGATGAAAATAGAGTGTTTTTAGGTGCGCTGGCGAAATTTACGAGCGGACTTCCGGGTTGCGAATTTTTGGAAAAAACGAAAAAAATACTGAGTTTTCATGTGTTTTTCCACTACAGTTAGCAAGTTAAGCATATAAACACACGTTTCCGATCATTTTTATGCACTCAAAAGTAGTTTTTAGATGAAAATAGAGTGTTTTTAGGTGCGCTGGCGAAATTTACGAGCGGACTTCCGGGTTGCGAATTTTTGGAAAAAACGAAAAAAATACTGAGTTTTCATGTGTTTTTTCACTACAGTTAGCAAGTTAAGCATATAAACACACGTTTCCGATCATTTTTATGCACTCAAAAGTAGTTTATAGATGAAAATAGAGTGTTTTTAGGTGCGCTGGCGAAATTTACGAGCGGACTTCCGGGTTTACGAGAGCAATGGCGGCCGTTCCAAATTACGAGATTTCCGGTTTACGAGCGCCCCCTTGTGACGGATCTCGCTCGTAAATCGGGGAATACCTGTATATATATATATATATATATATATATATATATATATATATATATATATATATATATATATGTATATATATATAC
>JBBPBX010019070.1:34670-44867 GCA_038048925.1 Garcialebias charrua
TATATATGTATGTATGTATATATGTATGTATGTATATATGTATGTATGTATGTATATATGTATATATATATATATATATGTATATATGTATATATATATATATATATATATATATATATATATATATATATATATATATGTATATATATATATATATATTGGCAGCACGGTGGCACAACTGGTAGAGCTGCTGCCTCTCAGCGAGCAGGTCCCCGGTTCAAATCCCGGTCCGGGGGCCTTTCTGGGTGGAGTTTGCATGTTCTCTCCGTGCATGCGTGGGTTTTCTCCGGGTGCTCCGGTTTCCTCCCACAGTCCAAAAACATGCATGTTAGGCTGATTGGTAACTCTAAATTGACCCTGGGTGTGAGTGAGACAGGTCCCTCTTGTAAATGAGTCCCCGTGGCTCAACGAGGCTAGCCTGTATAAATAAAGGTTGAATGAATGTGTACATATATATGTATGTATATACAGTATATGTATATATATACATATATATATATACACACACACACATAAAATATATATGTACCTGAAAAAGCCACAGGCAAAGCAGAATGTTCAAAAAAACAAACAAGATCATCTATTTTGGTTGTGTGTTCTTTTCCAACTCTTCTTCTAATGCGCGTTAGTGGTGGTTAGTAAAAAGCTTAATGTAATACTAGCACCACCAGCTGGTTAGGAGCGTTGATATTAATGATCCGCCTACTACAAGAAAACTACCCGCCCACTACAAGAGAACTACCCGCCCACTAAAGGGGACCTAATGGGCGCCGTGGATACAGAAATAAACCGGTCCCACAGGAACCGGCCCAAACAAGCCACAATGGGACCCTACAGGAACCAGCCCTGTGGATAAGGGGCATAATTGAGCTACTCTTAAAATACCAGTCTCTCTTTGCAGAAAGTGATACAGACCTTGGCCAGCTCTCCGCTGTTACTCACAAGATTAACACTGGAGAGGCAAGACCTGTGCGGCAACCAGTCAGACAGACACCATTGGGCTTCCAAGGTAAAGATGAAAGGTATCGCAAGGACATGTTGGAAGCTGGAGTAGTGGTACCATCATCTTCTGAGTGGGCTTCACCAGTGGTACTCGTTCGTAAAAAAGATGGGGGGTACGCTGGTGTGTGGACTATCGGCACCTAAATGACCTCACTCTGAAGGACGCTTATCCACTGCCAAAGATGGAGGAGTGTCTTGATGTGCTGGGAGAGGCTACCATCTTTTCTACCCTGGATCTCCAGTGTGGGTACTGGAAGATCGCTGTAGACCCAAATGACCGCTGCAAAACAGCATTTATCACCCGCTATGGCCTCTATGAATACACCAGGATGCCCTTTGGCCTATGTAACGTACCAGGAACCTTTCAGAGAGCCATGGAGCTTGTTTTGCGAGGGTTTCAGTGGAAGATCCTCCTTATCTACTTGGATGACATTATTGTACTGGGCCGAGGTGTAGAACAAAACCTGCAACATTTAGCTAATGTTTTTGAACGTCTCCATAACTATTGTTTAAAGCTGAAGCCAAAAAAATGTCAACTACTAAGAGACAAAATGCTCTTTCTGTGGCATGTGGTCAGCGGAGAGGGAATAAGCCCCAACCCAGAGCTGATTAAAGATGTACAGGAGTGGCAGCCTCCCACTAACACACAACAGCTGCAAGCTTTTCTAGGACTATGCAACTATTACCGCCGGTTTGTATCTGGCTTTGCAGAACTTGCTGCTCCTCTTAATAGTCTCCTGAAGAAAAAAGTTGAGTTCCGGTGGGATGAGGCCCAGCAAAAAGCCTTCCTGCAACTTAAACAGGGACTGACTGTCGCGCCTGTCCTGGCTTATCCAGCAGCTGATGGTGACTACATCCTGGACACTGATGCTTCCAGTTATAGCATTGGTGCAGTGTTGGCACAGGTCCAGTGGAAGGGGGGGGAAGAGTCATCTCATATGCAAGCAACCATCTCACTCCTACACAGCAGAGATACAGTATTGTGTGACTAGAAGAGAGCTGTTGGCAATCGTGAAATACTGTACACAAGACAATTTCGCCACTTTCTCCTGGGCAGAAAGTTCCTTCTTCGAACAGACCATGGAAGTCTAGGCTGGCTCTTACACTTCAAACACCCTGAAGGCCAACTGGCTCGATGGCTTGAAGAAATAAGTCAGTATTGACATTGAACACCGCTCTGGTCTGCAACACTCAAATGCTGACGCACTGTCAAAACAGGCTACAGAAGGGTCAACAAACTGTGACTGCTATCAAGCGGGCAAGGATGTAATGGAGCTCCCCTGCAGAGTATGTGCTCACTGCCAAAGACTGCACAAACAGTGGGCCAGATTTGAAGAAGATGTTGATGATGTTGTCCCACTCGTCATAAGGCATGTGACAGTGGAAGAAGTTGGAAACTGCACACAGGAGCAGCACCAAGCCGAAGCTGAGACTCAAATCCCCCAAATTAATTGGATGCAAACTATTAGCAGTCAGCAGCTTTCGGCAGCACAGAAAGAGGACACTGTACTTTCCATCCTATATAGCTGGAAGGAAGCAGAGAGTCTTCCAACAAAGGATGAAGTTGCGATCGAGAGTCCAGCAGTTAGAAAATACTGGCTCTGTTGGCCACAGATATAACTCCATCAAGTGGTTCTATATTATTGCTGGCAGACTGTGGATAGCTTAAAACCTTCCCTCCTGCTGTTGGTCCCTGTTTAATTACAAATGGAGGTCATGCAGGCCTGCCATGACCCACCGCTTTCAGGACATCTAGGTGAAACAAAGACCCTCCAACGTCTCAGGCAGCGCTTCCATTGGTATGGCATGGGAAGTGACCTCCGCAAATACATCCAACAATGCCCCCAGTGCAAAGGTCTAAAGTGAAATAGCCCCTCAAAGAGAGCTAAGCTACAAAGTTACCAGGCAGGAGCACCAATGGACCGGTTGCACCTTGACATTTTGGGCCCCTTTCCCATCTCAAGCTCTGGAAATAAGTATATTCTTGTCATCATGGATCAGTTTACGAGGTGGGTTGAGGCTTTCCCAGTTCCAGACCAAGGAGCAGAAACAACTGCCAGAATGTTAGTCAACAACTTCCTAGCTCGTTTTGGAGCCCCATTAGAGCTCCATACGGACCAAGACTGCAACTTCGAAAGTGTGCTTTTCAAAAGTATTTGTCAACTTTTCCAGATCTCCAAGACCAGAACCACTCCGTACCATCCTGCTTCAAACGGGTAAGTAGAACGATTTAACCGCACCCTTCTGAAGATGATCAGCCGCTATGTAGACCAAAATCAGAAGAACTAGGATGAGCATTTGCCTCTTCTAACAGCTGCATATCGCAGTGCACAGAACTCCAGCACTGGATTCTCACCAAATATGCTGATGTTGGGGAGAGAAGTTCATCAGCCACAGGATCTCTAGCTTGGTCTTGCAGAACGAACGTGGAGTGAACCCCTGGAGTATGCTTATGACCTTGAAAAGACCCTTGGCAAAGTTCATGACATGGCACGGCAACATCTACGTGGAGCTCAACTCAGACAGAAAAGGACCCATGACCTGCGTGCCAAAGAATGCAGTTACAACATAGGGGATCTGGTCTATGTGAAGGACAACACAAAGAAGTTGGGCTTTAGTTCCAAGCTACAGCCCCCCTGGAAGGGCCCATGTATTATCGAAGCCCAGCTTGGACCTGTACTATATGAGATCTTAACAACGTGACAGAAAGGTCATGCACCATGATCAGTTGAAGCCTTACACAAGTGATGTCATACCAACATGGATCAGACAACAAAGACATATGGTCCTTCCTCAGTGCCAAGATGTAGTTCCACCCAAACACATGACCTTCCCCTACACCAGATGAGCCTGGAAGTGACAGCGGAAGGAAAGCTCTGGTTGGGTCTCCGAAACTACTATGGAAAATAGGCAAGCGTCAGGTTGCAGCCCGCAGAAGAAGGTTGGCTGTGCAACATCACCAGCAACTACATACCTCGGGATCTGAAGAAGGACCCCGTGTTCAAAAGACTCTTAAGGGTTGAGAAGTACGGCCCCCTGCCCATTGTCAAAAATATTGGACTGAATAATTATCCTTCATTAAGAGATGAGTTATGTTAAAGTTCCAAGCAGGGTGTTGAAAGTAAAAAAAATAAAATAATAATAATAACTATTTGTTCCAGTAACCTTTAAGTTTGCACTATTAATGTTGCACATGTGTATTTGGCTGTAAAACCTAGCCATGCCATAGTAGTTTGATGTTCTTTGAAAGAGGGGGTAGTGTAGTACTTGTATGTATTCGCTTATGCCTGCATTGTTTCCCATACTGGTTAGGCCGACCTGAGTTTAAGTGTGTTACTGTGCATTTACCTCGTTAACGGAACTCTAAATGCTGCGGTTGTGTGTTCCGGGGGAATGTTTTGTGTGTAACTCAGTTTGATGCTCGCTGACTCTGGTTCGTCTGTGTTCTGTTCTCCGATATGTATATATTTAGTAAACCCTTGAGGCTACACAGAAGCATGCGTGACACGACTCCGTCTTAACAGGTAACCTTTATTACGGTCCGACCCGCAACACAATGCTACACAAAGGTTCCTACCAACAGCCTGATACTACATCCCCCTTTCTGAATAGGATTTGTTGTGAGGGTCTACAAACATAATTGCACTAATACTAATACACCAACAATGCACAAACTCAAATCTCTTTACAGTCACAGTTCAGCCTAAGAACCCAGATGTATATAAATCTCAGAACAGTAATCTCTGTAACATTTAACTTTAACTAAGAGGGAGGGGTGGACTACCCAAATCCTCTAACTGAGTGTGGGGATTATTCTGCCCCATGCAGGAAACTCACTCAGTTCCTATGAACAAATATAATCATCCAGATAAGCTGGAGGTCTCCTATTTCTCAGTGAAACTCGACTCTCAGGTGGTGGAGTCTGATGGCTAGCCTCCTGCTGGTCTTCATCTGGATCAGGTGTGTGTGTGTAATTGTCAATGTTTTCTTCGTGTACTGTCTCATGTGGAACAGCAGAAGTGAGTGTGTGAAAGGTGGTAGTTATTCCTTCTCAGCAAGCCTCTGGGTGTCTCGACAATGTAGGATCGAGGTGGACCTGCTCCAGACACTACTCTTCCTCTTGTTTGCAGATCTGTCACCCACACCTCCTCACCTGGATGTAGAGTTGACATGTTGTGAGCCCGGTGCCTCCGGTTGTAGTTTTGTCTTTGTTTCTGTCTATAATTGTCCTCTGCAGTCCTCAGTTTTTCCATATCAACATTCTTTGGTGTTAGTTGCGACTGAGTAACAGGAACAGTTGTCCTTATCCTCCTTCCCATGAGAAGCTCAGTCGGACTGAATCCATTTGCCAATGGAGCGGAACGGTAGGCCATGAGAGCGAGATACGGATCCTTCGACTTTTTAAGGAGAGTCTTGATGGTTCTGACAGCTCTCTCAGCCTCGCCGTTGCTCTGAGGAAAATTTGGGCTGGAGGTTTCATGGCTGAAACCCCATTCTTGTGCAAATCTTCTGAAGGAATCTGAAGCAAACTGTGGCCCGTTATCAGATCGGAGACATTCTGGTATGCCATGCCGTGCAAAGATGGACTTACAGTGTTCAATCACTCCTTCAGATGTTGTGGAGGTAAGTTTTGCAACTTCAAAAAATCTGGAGAAATAATCCACAACAATCAAATATTGTTTTTCCTTAAACTGGAAAAGATCAGCTCCCACCATGGCCCATGGTCTTTGTGGGAATTCAGTGGGCAGTAGTGGCTCTTTGTGTTTTGTTCTCTCCCGACAGCATGTGTCGCAGGTCTCCAACAGCTTAATCAGCTCGCTGCTGAGACCCGGCCACCACACTGAATGTTTGGCTCTTTCTCTGCATTTAGTTATTCCCAAGTGACCCTCATGTAGTTTCAAAAGAATGTCCTTTCTGAGAGAAGCTGGAATCACTATTCTGCTACCATAAAGAAGCAGACCATTTTGAACAGTAAGTTCACCTGAGAATGGCAGATAAGGCTGAACACTTTTCTCAGTAGAGTATTTATCTGGCCACCCTTCTACACAGAACGTTTTCAGCTGTTTGAGTATGCTGTCGTCGTCCTGATGTCTTTGGATTTCTCTCAGTCGTGGTTCTGTGGCAGGTAAAGATGCAACGACTGAGTCAACATACAAGTTGACCTCCTCTTCTTGCAGACCTCCTGACTCGCTGGAGATTGGAGCTCTGGACAAAACGTCAGCTGTAGCAATATTTTTGCCAGCCACATGGGAAATACTGTAAGAATATCTCATTAGTCGCATTCGTAGTCGCTGTATGCGAGGAGGAAGATCGTTTAGACCCTTCGACCCCAGCAACGGGACTAATGGTTTATGGTCAGTTTCAATGTGGAAACTCTTCCCGATCAGAAACTCTGCGAACCTCTCACAGGCCCACGTTGAAGCGAGAGCCTCTTTCTCAATCTGAGCATACCTCTGCTCCGTGTCGCTGAGAGACCGTGATGCATATGCCACCGGCTTCCACTCTGTATCAGTGTGTTTCTGAAGTAAAACTGCACCGAGTCCATACGATGATGCATCCGCTGACACACGTGTCTCTGCACTCGGGTCGTACAACGCCAGTCCTGGTGGTGTTGTCAGATCAGTTTTAATAGCGTCGAAAGCTTGTTGCTGTGGTGAACCCCACGACCACATGTTTGACGTCTTCAGAAGATCTCTCAAAGGTCTGGTTTTTTCTGCTAGGTGGGGAAGGAACTTCCCAAGATGGTTCACCATACCCAGAAAGCGTCTCACCTCACTTATGTTTCTGGGCTCCTCCATGGCTCTGACAGCGCTGACTTTATCCGGGTCTGGACTGACCCCTGATGCATCGATGACTTGTCCCAAGAACTTTATTCTGCGTTTAGAAAACTCACATTTGTCATTTAGTGTTACATTCGCCTCCTGGAGTCGAAACAGTGTCTTCCTCAGTCTTTCATCGTGCTCCTGCTGTGTCGTCCCCCAGATGAGGACATCATCCATCTGACAAAGGACTCCATCCAGGCCCTCCAGAATCCGTGACATGCGTTTCTGGAAGTGCTCGGGTGCTGATGAAATCCCAAAGCAGAGCCGATTGTAGCAATACCGGCCAAAAGGTGTGATGAAGGTGGTGAGCAGTGAAGACTTCCTCGATAGTGGAATCTGCCAGAATCCAGCATTGGCATCCAATTTGGAAAACACTTTTGCTCCTGCCAGCTGTCCGAGCGTGTGCTCTACTGCTGGGAGAGGATGTTTTTCTCTCATGACATATTTATTCAGTTCTGTGAGATCAATGCATATTCTCACCTTGCCCGAGCTCTTGGGGACAACCACCATAGGCGCACACCAGTCTGTTGGCTCCTCCACTTTGGTGATGACTCCTTCCCGTTGCATACGGTTGAGCTCTTCTTTAACTTTAGGCAGCAGTGGCAGGGATATCCGCCTCGGCGTTGAGAGGGAGAAAGGCTGCGCATCTGGTGACAGAACAATGTTATATTCACCCTCCATCAGTCCTAGTCCTGTGAAAAGTTTTGGAAACTCCTGCCTCACAGCTTCAATGGAGTCCAAACTAATTTGGTTTATTCTGGCAACCAGTTTTAATGCCATTGCAGCACGTCCACTCAGCAGTGATGTACACAAGTCCTTCACAACATAAATGTCTTCCTTGGTACTACCACTGTTGTTACTGAGGTTGCTGTAAACATGCCTTTCACCTTCAAATCGGTGCCTCCCGGTCCCTGTAGGATTTTCTTTGGTTTATCTAATTTGCCTAATTGATGCTGAGAATACCATGTCTCTGGGACAGCTGTGACATCAGCTCCTGTATCTATTTTAAATACAGTCTTATGTTTGTCCACCAGTATGTCTGTCATCCATGGATTTTCATTAGCTTCTGTAGAAAGTGATCCCAGGAAAGCAACATCTTTGTCTATATTTGTGCTTTCTGTTTCAAATCCAGCATTTACTTCACATATTTTTTTATTTCTGCAGACTTTTGCAAAATGTCCCTTCTTTCCACAATAATTGCAGGCTGCTTCTCTAGCAGGGCATTGCTGCATACTGTGTCCTTTCATGTCACCACATCTTCTGCACTGGACCTTTTTATCCTGTGTTGTTTTTGTGACAAAAGGTTTGAACGCGGCCTTCGGTTGTCTGTAGCGCGCGCTCCCGCTCACGTGAACGCGGTCCAACTGCGCCCCCACAATGTCCGGCTTGAAGTTAGCATGAAGCATTTCCTGTTGCTTTTTTACTAGCTCGCTCTGACGGGCTCTGTTTAACGCCTTCTCGAGCGTCAGTTCAGCGTCCATTTGTAGCTGTTCTGATAGTCTTTTATCTCTCAAACCCACGACGAATCTGTCACGCACCATCTCATCATGCAAAGTCCCGTATCCACAGTATTCAGCCAAACAGTGCAGCGCGGTGTGAAAGCCGTCGATGGACTCACCCGTCTCCTGTTGGCGCTGATTGAATTTCGCCCGTTCAAATATAACATTCCTGCGGGCTACGAAGTGAGCATCCAGCCGTCCTTTAACAGTCTCGTACTCACTCGCTTCTTCTGGAGTTAGATGCAGGGAAACCAGTATATCTTCTGCCTCGTCCCCCATGGTGTAGATAAGCGTGTTTACTTGGTTTTCATCCGCTTGTGTCTCCAAACCAGACGCGATACGAAACCTCTCGAAACGCTTTATCCACTTCGTCCAGTCTTCAGCTCTGAACGTGAACTTTTCTGGCGGGGCGACTTGAAACTGGCTCATGATGACGTCGTTTTTAATTCTCTCTCTTCACTTAGTATTTTATACTTTTACACTTCTGACACCATGTTCTGTTCTCCGATATGTGTATATTTAATAAACCCTTGAGGCTACACAGAAGCATGCGTGACACGACTCCGTCTTAACAGGTAACCTTTATTTCGGTCCGACCCGCAACACACTACAACACAAAGGTTCCTACCAACAGCCTGATACTACAATCAGGTGGGCCTGAGGGCAGCCAGAAACAACCTGTCCTAGGACATCAGAGAGGCCAAGAAGCAGTATTTCATGAAAATAGCTCATCGCTTCAAGGACAACAAGGATACACGGAGTCTTTGGCAGGGAATACAGACCATCACAAACTACAAACCATCCCCCCAGACCTATGACAGCTCAACCTCTACACTGATTGAACTGAATGAGTTATTTGCTCGGTTTGAGGCAAGTAACAGCACACCTGCACAAAAACTCACCCCTTCTCCTGATGGCCAGGTGCTGGCGCTGTCCTCAGACAGCATAAGGCGATCATTCATCAAGATCAACGCCCGGAAGGCCTCTGGTCCTGACAACATACCTTTCTATATCTAATAAATTTATCAAAACTTTCAACCAATTGAACTTCAATTTTATTTGGAAAAATAGGGTACACTATATAAAAAAGTCAAAAATTGTCCAAGATTATGAAGATGGAGGTCTAAAAGCGATAGATTTCGAATGCTTGAATGCAATGATAAAAGTAAAGTGGATAAAATCCTTCATTTTGAACAAAAATTGTATTTGGTACTGTCTCCCCAGAGGGATTTTTTAAAAAAATGGGAGGAATAGAATTTGTTCTTCAATGTGATTTTCAAGTTGAAAAATTACCAACCAAACTGTCATCTTTCCACAAACAAGTTTTACTGTACTGGAAACTATTGTTCTCACATAACTTCACCCCACATCAAACTCCAATATGGAATAACAGATATATCACATGTAATAGAAAGTCTCTATTCTTACAACATTGGATGGATAAAAATATCTGGTCCATAACCCATTTACTCAATGACCAGGGTCAGTAGTTCTCTCACAAAGACTTTTGCTTAAAATATAACTTAAACTGTTCACAGTCCCAATTTAATAAAGTTATTAAAGCTATCCCAGAACCCATCAAGAGATTAGCCCAAAACTCGAATTCAAACTTGGTAACTATTAACCCACCCGCACTTTATATGGTCTTAATTTTTTGGACAAGAACTGTTCAAACGTTTTCATGCGTACTCAACTTAACACAATCCTTTTTCCAAAGCCAACAAATAGTAATTCCATTAACCAGCTGTTCTCCAAATCAAACATTAAAAAATTGAGAACTAAATATATTTCTTACCCTTTACCCAAGTAACAGAAGAGCATTCTGAGAACGTTCTGAGAACGTTATTTTTAGGTTACGGGAACGTTCCCGTAAC
>JBBPBX010019071.1:0-41809 GCA_038048925.1 Garcialebias charrua
CGGGATTTGAACCGGGGACCTGCTCGCTTAGAGGCAGTCAAAGTCAAAGTCAACTTTATTGTCAGAAATACAATACAGGTAGTCCCCGATTTACGAGCGCTCTGATCTACGAGGTTCCGGACTTACGAGCTGGCGAATTATTGGAAAAAACGCAAAAAATACTGAGTTTTCCTGTGTTTTTTCACCACAGTTCGTTAGCTAAACATGTGGACACACGTTTCCGATCATTTTTATGCACTCATAAGCAGTTTTTCGATGAAAAACGAGTGTTCGTAGTCGCGCTAGCAAAACCGTTCCAATTTACGAGCGAAATTCCGGACTTACGAGAAGCGTGGCGGCCGTTCCAAATTACGAGATTTCCGGTTTACGAGCGCCTCGTTGTAACGGATCTCGCTCGTAAATCGGGGACTACCTGTATGTACAGGACATACACAGGACCGAAATTGCGTTTCTCTCAGTCCCTCGGTGCAACAGTAACCATCTAAACACTAAACACTAAAACATTTAATAAACATAACATAAAATAGTAAAATAGTAAAAAAGTGTAACACTGTCCTGAGTTTTTTCATAATAGTATAAAAGTATGAAAATTTACACCAACACTGAAACACCAAACACCACTAAAACACCAAACACCCAATGAACATAAGCATAAAATGAAATAATAAAAGTGTAATACTGTCTTGAGTTTTTGCATAGTAGTATAAAAAGTATAAAACGTATATCTATAAAATAAACTGAAGTTTCTAGCGTTGACATTTGCAAAGAGTCATCAACATCTCCAAAAGTTTGGTCTGTGTTGTAAAAAGCTGCACTTTGAACCTGCAGAAGGAATGTTGTTGTTGGAATATGGGGAGGTGTTTTGTTTTGGCTACTGGGGGGATGTTTTGAGCACACAAAAGACTTCAGCCCCAGGGGGTCACACAAACCTAATGGAATGCAAATTCCTCAATCTGTCATTTTACAGTCTCCCATGGGAGCTATATGTAAAATATGTACAAGTACATGTGTTTGGTATTCCTAGTGGCTGGTTGCTCATATCATCACAGTCCCTGTGACCCACATCTTTGATCTGTCCATAAGCCAAAACTCTATTCCGGATGCTTGGAAAACAGCCTTTGTTCTTCCTTTGCTGAAGGGAGGTGACCCTACCTCACTAAACAACTATCAACCGATCTCTA
The DNA here is from genome assembly GCA_038048925.1 of Garcialebias charrua. NCBI lineage: Eukaryota > Metazoa > Chordata > Actinopteri > Cyprinodontiformes > Rivulidae > Garcialebias > Garcialebias charrua. The sequence goes on from JBBPBX010019071.1 coordinate 1,182, forward strand.
AACTCTGCATTTTAGCCAAGGTTCTAGAAAAATTGATAAACTCTCAGATCAAAAATTATTTGGACTCATTTAACATCTTACCTCTTCATCAATCTGGTTTCAGGAAAAAACACAGCACAACGACTGCTTCACTGAAGGTTCTTAATGACGTTGTTGAAGCATTGGACGCTAAGAATTATTGTGCTGCACTTTTCTTAGACCTGTCTAAAGCTTTTGACACTGTGGATCATAACATCTTGTGTCATAAGCTCTCAGAAATCGGTTTCTCTGATCACACCATTGGTTGGTTTTCTAATTATCTGTCCAATCGGAGGCAATGTGTTCAGCACAACGGTACTTCTTCCAGTTATTTAACGGTTAAAAATTGTGTACCACAAGGCTCAGTCTTAGGACCAACCCTCTTTACAATTTACATAGCTAATGTAGGTCAGAGCATCATGCATCCTTACATTTCTATGCTGAAAAAAAATAAAAATAAAAAATAAACACTGCAAAATATCACATTGTGCTGATGCTGATCTGTTTTCTTGTTGCTGTGTTCATCTGTGTTCATCTGTGACCATCTGCTCATACAAACTCATGTTCGTGCTGCTGTTTATTCCCACTATATTAAGCTTAGTGTATTACTAGTTGATGTTTTTCTTAGTTAATTCTAGATGTTATTACTGTTTTTCTCTTGCATTTGTTGTTGGATGTAACTGGGACCCCGTGTACATAATCTCGTTTTCATCACATGTACCACATGCGGTGCAAATGACAATAAAGACTCTCTGACTCTCTGACTCTGACTCTCTCTGACTCTGATGATACAGTTGTTTATTGCCAAGCTAAAACAGTAGCTAAGGCTTTCCAGTCTCTGCAATCTGCTTTTGACATCATCCAGTCAGATTTGTTCCGTCTCAAACTTGTACTAAATGCTGATAAAACAAAAGGGATGTTTTTTTTCAAGTAGGAAGTCGGTCCCAGCAGATCTTCCTCTGATTTTATCCTCAAACGGTGTCCCAATTGAGTTTGTTGATTCCTATAAATATTTGGGTATCCTGGTCGATTCACATCTCTCTTTTAAACTCCACATGGAAAACCTAGTAAAGAAACTGAAAGTTAAACTGGGTTTCTTTTTCAGAAACAGATCATATCTAACACTGAATGTTAGGAAACACCTTGTATCTGTGACTTTCCTCCCCATCCATTGATTACGATGACATAATCTACATGATTGCTCCTACAAGCACCCTGCGGATGTTGTCTACCATGGTGCTCTAAGATTCATAACTGGCTGTGATTATCATACCCACCACTGCACCCTGTATTTACTGGTTAACTGGACATCATTAACTTCACGCAGACTCTTCCACTGGTACATTTTCATCTTTAAATCACTTCTTGGTCTGCTGCCCTCATACATCTCCTCCTACATGTCTCTGTGTGAGTGCAGCTACAGCGTGCGCTCTCAGGACATGATCACCTGCAGTGTTCTGTCAGTGAGGACTGAACTTGGAAAAAGGGCCTTATCCTACTCTGCTCCTGCTTCCTGGAATATCTTACAAAAAGATCTGAAGATCTCGGCCTTGTCGTCTCTAAATGGTTTTAAGAATCTTTTGGAATCCTGGCAAAAACATTGCAGATATGTTCTTGTTTTTGATTTTGTACATCTACCTTGTGGTGTTTTGCTAGTTTTTGATACTTTGCATTTCACTTTGTATTTCTCTCTAATGTTTTTCTGTTGTTTGTTGTTTAAGGAAATTCTACCATTGCTGTTCATCATTCTTTAGTTTGTAGCAGGTCGCTTTTGTAAATGAGCCCACGAGGCTCAATGAGATTTACCTGACTAAATAAAGGTTGAATGAATGAATGAATTCAGGATTTTTTGTGTGGCCACATTTCTTCCTCGAAGACGATGGGTCCCCACTATCCTTTCAGTTTTTAATAATGCATTGGACAGTTCTTAACCCAATTTTAGTTGTTTCTGCAATCTCCTTAGATGTTTTCTCTGCTTGATGCCAATGATTTGACCCTTCTCAAACAGACTTGACATCTTTTCCACGACCACACGATGAGTCTTTCTACATGGTTGTTTAAGAAATGAGAAGCAGCTCATTGCACCAGTTGGGGTTAAATAACTTGTTGCTAGCTGAAAGATAATCACCCATGTAGTAATTATCCAATAGGAGGCTCATACCTATTTGCTTAGTTAAATCCAGGTGGTGACTTTTATTTTTATTTTTGGGGGGCCAGACAGTGTATTTGGTGTGGTGGTAACTTCGTCAACACATCTTCAAACGCTAACCGTTTGCAACATATTACATGAAATGATGCAGAATGTAATTTATGTTTGACAGAAGCAGCTTTAAATCTGTCACTTCTCAACATAAAAACAAGATTAAACATGAGATTCTTGTTTTTACACCAACATATAACCACGTTGCAGATCTGCTCGGACCCGAATCATCTCCTAACAACTTATTAAAATCAATCTTTCAAGATTCAGGATGAGTTTATTAAAAAACAAATTAAGGTCTAACAGTTTTACCAAAGGTTATCTGTGTTTTGCCTCAACGTGCAGTTTTCAATCCAAGGAGGCGCGAGCGTGTCTGACTCTTCAGATTGCTACAACCTGAAATCCGTTGTGCAGATGGTTACTTACTGCCCTTCTCCCTAATCGGCTGCAGAGGAAAGAAACGGAGTGTTTATCTTCCTACTTTTCACAAGACGTGAAACTTGAGAATGATTTTAAAACGCTGAAGGAAGTTCTTTTTTTTAAACAGGGAGGAGGCCACACTTATCAGTGGAAGGGGTGGGGAAAGTCCTACAGCATGCAGAGGAACAGCTCTAATTATTTAGATATACTACGAAACACTTCAGGCTCCACAGGACTAAACTGTGTACTTTTACTGAGCAAAATCGCTGAAATCACACAGCTGTTGCAGACAAACCTGCAACAGATGTTTCATAAGCTCTTTCTCCTTTCTTGTGCATGAGGAAGTGTCTGAAACACTGAGTCAGGAAAACCTTTCTGCTTTTTTGGTAACCCGTGCCTCTTTTGTTGGAATTTAAACATAAAGTACAAAGTATAAACAGTCATGTGCAGCTTGTCTTTAGAACCAAGCACAGGAAGAAAACGCATCAGATCCACAGAGTTAACAGTTATTTGGTTAAATAAAGACGACATAATGATCATTATAAATAATGTGAAGCCACCGTTAAATGTGTCAAACAGCTTTTACCTCCATCCTGGGAGCGTCAGATCCCGTCCCCCTCTGTCTTTAGTCCTTCCAGTCCAGTTTCAGCCTTCAGGGCCGAGCTGCCACTCGAGAGGAGAGCGAACAAGCTCTGTGTTTGCATCTGGAGCCAAACCAGCCGCATGGATGGAGAGGAGGAGCACACAACTTTTACGCACGTTTCACTCCCTCCCTGTCGAGTAAAGTGGACTCGAGGACTTTCAGAGTAAAAAAAACACACGCTTTTTATGTTTTTGCACAAATTTAAGAGCAGAGAAAGAGGAAACCTTCTACTGGATTTCAATTATAGATGTGAAAAGAAATCCTTTACTATTTTAAAGTTTACAGTATTTTATTATTCTTACTTTGTATGTGTATGCTTATCATTTTGGCTGCTGTTTAAAAATTGTTTAAATTCTCAGACCAGAAAGCACATTTTATCTCTCGTCTTATTGAAGTAAACATGTCATTTCCCCCATAATTAAAGTGGATGTAATTAGAGGCTGAAAGAAAACAAGGAAGTAAGGAAAATGTGATCAGGTGGTTTTAGCTCAAGCGTCTTATCGGCTGTTTTAGCTCGTGTACGACTGTTGTTGTTAATTTGTTTTGAGCTGCAGAAAAACATTTAAACGTTGTTCTCTACTATACTGCTACTTTTAGATGGCCTTTTGGCTAACTTTCGACTTTTAGCTACAGTTCTGCTACATTTAATTTTAGCAAGCCTTTTTATACTTTTGACTTTCAGCTATCCTTGCCTATGCTGCTTCTAGCTGGTATTCTTTTAGCCAGTATTGTCCCATGTTCTGCTTCTAGCTACTATTTTGTGACTTTCAGTGTTTAGCTGGCCTTTTCTTACCTTTAGTTTTTACTTGCCTTGTTGCTATAATGTCATTTTAGCAAGAATTTTCTACTTGTTGTTAGCATTTAGCCACTTTTAGCTTTTAGCTAGTGTTTTGCTTCTTGTAGCTTATAGGTAGTGTTCTGTTTAGCTTTAAAAATTGACGTTTAGATTCTCCAGTAAAGTTTCAGCAGTCGTTCAGCTCTCAGCATTCTGATTGTAACTTTATATTTCTTGTTCTTCAGCTTTGCAACAAAACAGCAGCTGTGCTTTTAACGCCCGTCTCCTCGTGGCCACAGGACTTAGGAACCTGTTTTTAGTTTACGGTAGTTTTATCCCCAAATGCTGCCGTTTCTGTGTTAAATACAGGGAACCCCCGTGTTACGAACGAGATCGGGACCTAAGAACGGTTCGCAGCTCGATCCGTTCGTAGGTAGGGGGTGAAAATTATATTTAAAAAAAAAAATTATTCATTCATTCATTCATTCAACCTTTATTTATCATGCTAACGGAGCGCGCGCACACATTTAAGCATGTAAAGTAGTGTACTGTAATGTTAAACATTGCTATTCACATTTACAGAATAAATAAAAATATATTTTCTTACTTTGAGATGGTCAAAGCCGACATCTTAGGTTGCCATGCGTTGATTGTTGTCGGGCCGAGCAGCGCGCCACCGCAGCTGCTCCAGGCCTGTGTTAGCTAGCTGGCTAGCTTCTGCTAGCCAAGCCATGAGCTAGTGTTGGAGCGGCGGCGCGATCAATCTGCAGCTTCTGCTGCTCCAGCCGCTGCTCCAGCCTGAGACGTCCACAGAGCTATTCCAGCTAGTAATTAATCCACATGATGCGATCCTGGTCACCAGTGTTCAAAAGGCCGGCTCCCGTGTTAGCTCCAGTGTTAGCTCTGGAGCTAGCCAGGCCGGAGGTGTAGCCAGGCCGGCCGGAGGTGTTCGCACGGCGGCCTGGCACGATCGGCGATAAATCCGCTGCTACTTGAGACATCCACAAAGTTCACAGAGACGTTTCCAGCTAGTAATTAATCCATATGAAGCCATCCTGGTCACCAGTCTTCGTCCAGCTCTCGGCAGCTAACCTAAGATGGCGTCCGCCGGTGTTCTACATTAATTTGTGACCGGAGACCCCAGTGACTGAACCTTAAATAGCGTCCGGTGTTCTACATTAATTTGTGACCGTGTAAACTGAAGACCTACTTCCTGTTTCCCAAAATTGCTCAAAAATTGCTCAAAAATGATCAGAAATGATCTTTTTTATCATAATTATTATTTATAAAGCCTTTAAAACAACCAGAGCTGCAACAAAGTGATGTACACATGAAATTAAGAACATTTAAACACAAAAAAAAAAAAAAAAAAAAATTTTTTTTTTTTTTTTTAATTCATATTTTTATTAAATATGATATGTTCGTAAGTCCCGTGGTTCGCAGGTCGATGGGGTCGTAGGTCGGGGGTTACCTGTATTTGTTGTTTGACACGACAAGTGACAACAGAGATTTGTTTTGTGAGTGGGGCAGAGAAAATCTATTAACTTTTTGTAATTTTCTTAAAATACAAATTGGTTTCAATGCAACTTCCTGCAGTCTCACATGGTAAGAGACACAAAGAAAATATTGTTTTGTTGAAATGGGCTGAAATTAAAACCATGATAGACACAAGAAGCTGAGAAGTTTTGTTATTTATTACTGTTTGTTTGGTTCATTTGACAGAAATGTTCTTTTTTTATGGCAAAATTATCATTCCATTCTGTCTGTAGACACTAATGGCTTTAAATCAAGTGCATCCAAAGTGTGGCCCAAGGGCCTTTTGTAGCCCTTGGAGTGATTTTATGCGGCCCACGACTGCAATTAAAAAATGGTTTAATTTTGACCCACAGGCTCAAGAGGTTGATGCATATGTAGACTTACTTTAGATTTAATGTTGATACTTTTTAAATATAATTTTTAGGTTTAACAACAAAACAAAAAGAATTGCCTCAAAATTAGTTAAATACAAAACAAAAATTTTGCTATAATTAATCCCTTTATCCTACAACAAAACTTCACTGACTTTTACTAAAAGTTGAATTTTGGATAATAATTCATAAACTTTGTCTAAATACAACAAGTGTTTTTAAAGACTTAGACTAACCTGTATAAATAATGGTTGAATGAATGAAAAAATAAAATAATTTCAGTTGATATAATAATCGTTTGGGATGAATCAGACATTTTTTAAGGAATATAAAGTGGTATCATCGACATACAAGCTGATAACTTCATCAGTGTCCATTCAAACGGTCTATGAATCTGTTTTAGCGACAGTCAGCAGTTTTTCAGAATTTCAATGACCCTTTTTGGCCATCTATGGTCCAAATGGGGGTTGAAGTTCGCTCCCTTTTTTAAAGAATGCTTACTCATTTTAGACTTTTGTCTCTGAAAATAAACAAAAATGAACTTCAAAACACAAGAAAAATAAATATGTGTCCAAAAAAAAAAGTCAAATTAAATTCTAAAAAAAAAAAAAAAAAAAATCAAGGTTAATGTTTGAGGCTCCTAATGTTCTGGATCTACAAGAATTAAAACTAAACTTTTAACCTTTTTCCAAAATATTATTCAAGTTCAGTTCAGTTTATTTATATAGCACCAAATCACAACAGAAGTCGTCTCAGGGCACTGAACAGAAACGGGAGGTTATGACCATAACCAATGTTCCCTGAGGGAGGGGAACGAGGTACAACACATGGGTATGGGGAATTGCGCCCCCGCATGCGTTCACCTGTGAAGTTTCTTTCATCACGCCTGTCAAGGCCAATGAGACTGCTGCATGAGCAGGAGGCCCCGCCCTCCTGCTAAAAAACAGGTAGCACGTCTCATTTCCGTAATCTGCAAGCAGTTCGTCGAGCTTTTAAAGCGTTGATGGGGCCAACTTGTGTTGTACCTCGTGTGAAAAGTCCTCTGCTTCCTCTTCGATGCCTTGCTCTGCTTCGTTGTCGGAGAGGTCGCCAGAGGCCGTTAAAGAGATCTCGTCCGACAGCAGCATGTCTTGCATGTCGTACTTGACTCTGGCTTCGTTAACATCCTCTGCGGGGAGGAGATCCATCTGCTCGCCCCAGGACAGCGCCACGATGTCCTCCATGTTGTCGGACTCCAGCTCCGTCGTTTGTCTGAGATCCTCGGACAGTAGTGGTTCTTTCGCTGCGCTTGTGTTCCCCAAAGTTTTTGTCAGGAACGCCACACGTTTCTCCAGTGTCGATTGTCAGAGACGGCTACAATGCGCACATGACTCCGGGTTGGCTAGTGCCGCCTTAGCGCGCAACATGCCGAGACACACTGGGCAAGCTTTGTGGGTGTCCACTTCTGAAAGGAAGAATCCACATGCGCTTGGACATGGACGTGACCCGGGGCCTGCTAGCCTTGCTAGGGGCCTTCAATTTCTTCTTGCTCTTCTCCGGTGCCATGATAGCTGTAGAGAGAGAGAGCGCCTGAAAATTACCCGTTAGCTCGGCTAAACAGGTAAAAAGGCAGAAAATCAGACTGTGCTGTTCGAAGAATTTCCTCGTTAGCTCGGCTAAACATGGGAGGGTTAGCTCGGCTAAACAGGTTAGTGAAACAGCAACGTGAGAAAAAACTTAGGTAGCAAGCTAAACTAGGCGTACACAGGATACAAAAGCCTTGTAGTGATGCCCTGGGCAGGGAGCGAGCTCACCTCCAGTCGGACAGTTGAGTCACGTACAAGGGTCCCGCGATCAGGTTGAAGCGAGGTGAAGTGCAATAAGATTACGGAAATGAGACGCGTTGCCTGTTTTATAGCAGGAGGGCGGGGCCTCCTGCTCATACAGCAGTCTCATTGGCCTTGACAAGCGTGATGAAAAAAACTTCACAGGTGAACGCGCGGGGGCGCAATTCCCCATACCCATGTGTTGTACCGAAGTGAACCGACCGTAAGGGAACATTCATATTCATTCAGCCTTTATTTATACAGGTTAATCCCACTGAGCCTCTGGGACTCATTTACAAGGGAGACCTGATACATAAAAATAACTTTAAAATGGGGAAAAAATATTGCGCTTTAAAAAATTATTTTCTTTAACCTCCTAAGAACTCTCACATGTGTGGATGCCAGGTCCTAGGAGATTAATTCAAAAATGTCTGCCCTTCAAGTTATTTCATCTAGACAGTTCTGGCTCACCTAATATATTTGGACACCCCTGCTTAAATTATTTTGTAACAAAGCTCAATATGTTGAGCATCAGTGTTCTTTGTCTTCCTCTTGTGGTAGAAAAAGGATTACAGTGATTTTAAAAACTGGAAAATCAAACTGCAGAAGAGAATTATCTGACATTTTAAGACAAAATGTGTGCAAAGTGTATATATTTTTTACATTCTAGAGCATTTAGAATCCTCTTTTTGTCATGATAAAAACAATTCTGTTGCTTTTAGTGTATGCACGAAATTATCTAATTTGTAAGACTCTTTGGGGCTGATTCTTTGAAACCTGATTTAAATACTGTACATGGATGCATCACTGGCAGTATAGTTTTAAAGGCCGCTCAAACGGACTGAAATTGGAAATTTTACTCTTTTTTTTTTCCTTTTCTTCCAGACACAAACTTGGTAAATTTGTCACAAATCGTCAGTTTGTGTTCGGCTCATCTAAAAGTAATGAATCAGTGATTTACGGATCTAAAGCAACACACGCATTAGGTGTGGTTGGTCATGAAAACAAGCAAACTTTCTGTCCCCACAATGATTAAAGCAAGTCGACACCGCGTCTCTGCACCATCATCAAAGCAAACCACTGCGAGGGGAAATGTGCTGCCTGTTGATCCGATCCCAGCAGTGACGGCAGGATGGTCTGTGGGGTATGAACTTCACTGGCTGAATAAGCTTCACCTGGTGAAGAGATGAATGGCTTAAAAAAAAAAGAACAGGTCATGTGTGAGTCAGACCAAAGCAACTGTCTCTTTGTGTCTGTGCAAACCAAGGCCTGATGATTCACGAGCAAAATCGTGACGGTTTATTTCAAAGGACAGCGCAGATGACAAGAAGAACCTTGGGGAAAAAATGTATTTTAAGACTTTCAGGTTGAAATTCACAGCTCAGACGTGACCTTTTCTTGGCAAGGTACAATTTCTAATCCAAACCTCAGCATCAAAGAGTTCACACTGAGAAAAACATCTTGGGATCACACGAGTACGATGCTGCTCACATCTGTATTCCTCTGTGGAAATCATTTCGAGCAGCCGTTACTTTGAATATGATGCAGGGATGTTGACCGCCAGCTCAAACGTAACTCAGAGCCCGTTTAATATAATAACCACGTCGGATTACATGCGACAGGCCCCGAACCTGCGGGCTCAGGTGTTCACACAGACAGACGCAAAGTGCCTCGTTTTGATTTAAACCTGACTTTATCACGTCTACAATCAATCTATCTGATCACACACACGTACACACCTCTGACATATCGGCACAAGTAACCTGCAGGTAACGAGTTTAAGTCTTTTTGTCAAAATTCATGAGAGTAAACAAACCTAATGTTTGAAATCTTCCACCGTACGGTTAATCACACACCAGCACATGGCTGTTAGGAAAGATAATAATAATAATAATAATGAATTCAATTTATAACGCACTTTTCATTAATGAAAATCTCAAAGTGCTACAAGGTGCAACAGTAATAAAACAAGTAAAATCAATAACAGTATCAACTAAGATCAAAAGTAGAATCATGAGGAGGCAGAGTATGCTCGGTTGAAAAGAAAGGTCTTCAAGCCGCTCTTAAAGTCAACCACAGACTGTGGGACCCTCAGACAGTCAGGAAGAGAGTTCCACAGGCGGGGGGCAGCCACACTGAAAGCCCGGTCTCCCATGGTCCTTAATTTGGTTCTCGGAATGTGAAGGAGATTACTGTTCTGTGACCGCAGCGACCGGGTGGATGAGTGTGGAATAAGAATATCCTTCAGATAATCTGGTGAAGCTCCATGTAAGCATTGATGTGTAATGAGAGCAGTTTTGTACTGAATTCTGTAGGCGACAGGAAGCCAATGAAGGTTATGAAGAATGGGCGTAATATGTTCAAATTTACGAACTCGCAACAAGATCCTTGCTGCACTGTTTTGAATATATTGAAGTTTCTGAAGGTTTTTGCCAGGGATTCCAATAAACAGGGAGTTGCAGTAGTCGAGCCTGGAGGAGACAAAAGCATGGACGAGCTTCTCAGCATCGGAAAAAGTTAGGGATGGGCGAAGTCTAGAGATGTTTCGAAGATGGAAGAAGCAAGTTTTAAACAGAAGCTTAATGTGATTTTCAAATGTAAGATTGGAGTCCATTTTTATTCCAAGATTAGTAACAGAGGTGGAGAGGGGGATGTCTTGTCCAGAAAAGGAAAGTGTTGTTATAGTAGATGTCTGTACCTGGTGAGGGGTGCCAATCAGTATGGCCTCGGTCTTGGAGCAGTTTAATTGAAGAAAGTTCTGATTCATCCATGCCCTAATTGCCTCCAGGCAGGCAGAGAGGGCAGTGAGTGAAGATGGAGATGACAAGGTGGAAGATGAGGATGCTCCAGTCCTGATGTAAAGCTGTGTATCGTCGGCATAACAGTGAAAAGAAATGTTGAACTGATTAATAATTTGACCTAAAGGCAGCATGTAAAGGGAAAACAACAGGGGCCCCAGAACCGACCCCTGAGGGACACCACAGGAGACAGAGACTGTCTGGGACGTGGCGTTGCCAAGACTAACACATTCCAGCCTATTGGAGAGGAAAGATTTAAACCAGTCCAGGACGGTGTCACAGAGACCGACCTCCACATGAAGACGGTGGAGGAGGATACTATGGTCCACAGTGTCGAAGGCTGCAGTGAGGTCAAGGAGGACAAGGATGGAGGGAGAACCAGTGTCAGCAGCCAAGAGGACATCATTAGTAACCCTCAGCAGTGCAGTCTCAGTACTGTGAGCTGCCCTGAATCCAGACTGGAACTTCTCATACAGGGAGTGTTGTTGTAAGTGATCCTGCAGCTGAGCAGCAACAGCTTTTTCCAGCACTTTAGACAGAAAAGGGAGGTGTGAAATTGGGCGGTAATTAGAAAAAATGTCTGGATCCAAATTAGATTTTTTCAGAAGAGGCCTAATGATGGCAGTTTTTAGAGGCAGTGGAACATGACCAGATTGAAGAGACTGATTTATTATTTGAGTGATAAGTGGGCCTATTGCAGAGTGATTGGATTTTATGAGAGACGAGGGGAAAGGATCCAGGGCGCAGGATGAAGGCTTCATTTTCTTGATGATGGCCTCCACCTCACTCTGAACAACTTCGTCAAAGCTGTTAAGGGTCCCAGAATGCAGACGGGTAGATGGCACACTGAGAACAGGGAGGTTGTGGAGCTGAGATCTGATAGTGTCAATTTTGGTTTTAAAAGATGAAAGAAACAGCTCGCATTTTTGAGCAGAGTCCTCAAGAGTTTGTTTAATGGGATTAAGCAGACGAGTTATTGTGGAGAAGAGCTGTTTAGAGTTTCCAGGGCAGGTGTTGATGATGTTAGAATAATATTTGGAGCGTGCTTCTTTAAGAGAATAGGCGTACGCCTTCTGATGTTCTTTATATGCCTGCTTATGCACAGAGAGACCAGATGATTTTACACGTCTCTCAATAGCACGGCCAGTTGCCTTCATCTTGCGCAGCTCATCAGTGTACCAAGGGGCTGAACGCGAGAAAGACACCAGTCTTGTCTTCAAGGGGGCGTGTAGGTCCAGGAGCTCCCGAAGAGATTGGTTGTAGTAATCCACAGAGTCATCTGCAGAAGGATGATTGACAGCGGTCAGGGTGTGAAGATCAGCAGACAGAGCATCAAGGGAAATGTTTTTAAGGTCACGGAACTGGATGGGTCGTTTTGGGTTTGAAGCAGGCGAAGATGAAGGCACTTCCAGGGAGATGACCCTGTGGTCTGAGACACCCAGGTCATATACAGATAAGTTATTGATGAGTACAGTGTCAGTAATCACCAAATCCAGAGTATGCCCCCTGCTGTGCGTAGGGGCGTCAACATGTTGAGTGAGATTAAGAGAGTCCAAAAGAGACTTAAAATCTGTTGCCAGAGGTGAAGAGGAATTGTCCACGTGGATATTCAAGTCGCCAAGAAAAATAGTCTTCACAGGGGAGGTGCAGAAAAAAGTGAGGAGGTCATGTATCTCTGAGTTAAATGAAACATGCGGTTTGGGAGGTCTATAAATTAATATAACATTCATCAGGAGTGGTGCTTTGAAGCTGAAAGCCAGACATTCAAAAGAAGAAAAATCCTGAGAAACCAGATGCGACAGCCTTAAACTACTGCGGTAGATTACAGCCAGACCACCACCGCGGCCAGTGCTGCGGGCTCTCTGCAGATAGCTGTATCCAGATGGACAAGCTTCATTCAAAGAACTGTACACATCCGGTCTATGCCAAGTTTCTGTGAGGCACATGAGGTCCAAATTCTTCTCCAAAATGTGATCATGAATTAGACATGATTTGTTTGAAAGTGATTGAACATTAAAAAGTTCTATTTTAATACTAGTTGGAGCAGATTGTTTTTGAAGAGGTTTAAGCAGACTGAAGTCCACTCCACGTTTTCCTTGCCACTTCGTGTGCTGTGGACTACAAAGGACCACAGACGCAGCGTTCTGATGACGTCGTCGAGGTGCGACACGTCTCTCAGACCAGACAGTAGCAATCGAGTCAGAGCCAGTTTGCCTAAAGTGAACTAATTTCTTTCGAGAGCTTCTATGGATGTAACGAGGTCTACGCAGAAGTCCCAGTTGTTTAATGGTCGAAATAGAAGGAGGAATGGAGCAGTTGTTAAATTCAAACAGCTGCGAAGCGGAGTAGGTCAACATTGTTGTCGATCCGGTGGAAGCTAGCACAGAGCTAGCCGCTAACAGCAGGCCCACGGTTCCAAGAAAGATATACAAGAAGCAGAAAGAGGTAATTTGAATGATCATTACCTCGAAGAGGAGCACAGGAGAAAATCCAAAACAGTCCAGAGGACCCAGGAGGGTGACAGAGGCAGCAGGTAAGCGAACAATAAATGCAGCTACGTGGTTTTTTAAGCTAAATTCGTTCTGGAGCTAGCGGGAGCTAACAGCCCCCACTAATAAAATTCCGGTTAAACTAGTAAAGTTTTCTATCTAATGAATCCAGCAACAAGTCAAATCTTGGCCTGGCTGCAGTCTCCTATCCTGAGCAAGCACTAGGCATCAGTGGAAAGGAAAAACTCCCTTTTAGAAGGAAGAAACCTCTAGCAGACCCAGGCTCAGGACAAGCGGTCATCTGCTTTGACCGGCAACTTATAACGTTTGCAGAACCACAACGCAGTCAGAAAAGACAGTTGCTCTAAAACTTAATCACAGAAAGGTAAAAATGCCCGCGTGACGTCCGTTCACACAGGTGCTGTACACAGGCAAAACGCCTGCCGCACTCTGCGTTCAAGAAAGGTAGAAAGGTTCAAAGAAAGGTAGAAATGTCCGCGTCGGCTCGTACAGGTGCTGTACACAGGCCTAGGCCTGCCGCACTCTGCAATCGAGAAAGGTAGAAATGTCCAACAAGGCTCGGTGAAAAAAACAGCAGAAAGTAGTAAAAAAGGCTTCAAAGAGCAAAAAGTATGAGGAGCAGCGGCAGCCAAGGTGTGCCCGCGTCCGCTTCCTCACAGGTGCTCTGTCACAGGTGCTCTGTCACAGGTGCTCTGTCACAGGTGCTCTGTCACAGGTGCTCTGTCACAGGTGCTCTGTCACAGGTGCTCTGTCACAGGTGCTCTGTCACAGGTGCTCTGTCACAGGTGCTCTGCCACAGGTGCTCCGTCACAGGTGCTCTGTCACAGGTGCTCTGCCACAGGTGCTCTGCCACAGGTGCTCTGCACAGGTGCTCTGTCACAGGTGCTCTGTCACAGGTGCTCTGTCACAGGTGCTCTGTCACAGGTGCTCTGTAAGATAAATAATTTTGTCATTAATAAACAAGCACCAGTCACTGCTGCAGATGAACGATACAAGATAAAAGTCATACCCCCCAGTGGTAATCTCTGGTTTGTTGCCTAACAACTGGGATTTCTTTGGATTTTTTTTTTTATTTAAAAAAAAATAATTATTATTTATTTAATTTATTCATTTCCATATAAAACGCAAAGACAATTTCAGATTTTAAAAAATAAATGAAAGGAAGCAGAAGAAGAAATTTTTCTTATCCTATCTGCTACTTTTTAAACAAAATCAATTCAAACTATCAATTCAAACAATAATTAGCCCTATATAATACAACAAAATAATGTACATAACTCATCAAAATTTACCATTTAGAATTCATTAGATATTAATTAACTTATGTATCTTTAAAAAAAATAGTTTTAATCTTTTTCTTAAATATTAACATTGACTTCACTTTTTTTACATCGTCCTCTAGACTATTCTAGACCTATTCCCTTTATTCTATAGACCTACCCTTAAAACTGGTTCTATATTTAGGTTTAAGAAAAATATCTATTCCCTTTAAATTATAGCAACTTTTCCTTTTCAATTAAAAGCAACAAGTCTCCAAAAAATGATTTTAAATTAAAGAAGGCGTCAAATGCTCCACAGCTGTTCCAGCCCTCGAATCAAAACCAGAGAAACAACTCCGAAATAACAGTTACCGCCAAGTAAGTAAGAGGCATCATTAAGACTAAGAACTCCCCACACAGGCCAGAGGCAAAGTTGTGGAGACTGGGTTAGATTTCCCTGAACATTCTGAACAACAGAAAGATGATGTTGCCGCGGCAAACTAAGAGAAGTGTCCATCAGACCGGGTAAGGAGAGCGTTAATCACAACATCGGAGAAGCTGAAGATGACCCTCCTGCTCAGATGGAAGGAAAAGATGGACTGTGAAAAGTTTTGTTTTTCCTCAGACTTGTGAAGGAAAGTGCTGTGGTCAGATGATGCCAAACATTAAGGACAAATATACCACCTCTCATGCTGAGATCATCATCTTCACAGTGAAGCATGGTGGTGGCAGCATCATGCTGAGGGGATGTTTTCATCAGCAGGGACTGGGAAACTGCTCAGAGGTTAAGGAAAGATGGATGGAGCACAACACAGAGAAACCAGTGAGGAACTGGTTGGAGTCTTGCAGAGATTTGAGACTGGGACTGAGGTCCACCTTCCCGCAGGACGACAACTCTAAACGCACCGCTGGAGCAACAATCCAGAGGTTTAAGGAGAACCTCCCGGAACGTCCCAAACAGAAACCAGACTTCAACCAAACCGAGGATCTCTGGTTTGATTTAAAGACTGTTGGACTCGGGCTGAAGGAGCTGCAGCAGATCATGAAGGGAGGAGGAGAGGTCCAGATCAGGGGTCTGCAACCTGCGGCTCTGAAGCCACATGCGGCTCTTTCAAGCTTTGACCAAAACTGACATAAAACTGAATTTTATTGTTTATACAAACAACAACAAAAAAAAGATTAGCGGCGGTTCAAACTGTTTTCCTGTCGTTTTTTTAATTTTTTTTGTGCAAATATGTGAACACTGGAGAGAGGACAACAAAAAAAACGTACAGTACTTTAACGCGATGCTTTATTTCTTTATATGAAGAACTGTCTGCATATAAGTTTATTTGTAATAAAAAATAGATAACAACTGATCCCCATCACCACCACCTACATCTTTTTCTTTAATAAATGTTGAAAATCATTAGGTTATTATTATTTTTTATTTTTATAATGTCACCCTTATTGGCCACAAGCCCCTTCCAGCAAACCTGAAGTGGCCGCCCATGGGCCAACAGTTGATCACCGCTGTAGCAGGTTGCTGCGGCTCCGGACACGTTTAATGTCGTGAGCAAAGGCGTAAAAATGACTCTTTGGATTGTAAAGGTTGCAGATCCCTGGTCTAGAGGTTAGAAGGTCATGAAGACGGACCTGAAGTGACTCAATGCTGGAACTGCTGCAGAAGGTGACGCAACGCAAAGTACTGAGACCTGGGGGCTGGAAACATTTACCACACCTTTTTTTTGTCTTATGTTTTTTTATTTTTTTTTTATTGGGGACTGGCAGGCACCTATTATTCTACACCTCGGAAGTGTGTCTACATTTCTATCTCCGTTAATGCGGCCCGAACCACAACGTCTATACCCCCACAAAAGTCTTATGAAAACGACTGGCTCGGACCCGTGATGTGTGCTATTACTTTTATTCGCATTTCGAGTTACCACGGCGACGTAATTTGCGAACAAAGACGCCATATTTCACCACTTATTATTCTACACCTGAAAAGCTTATCTTTTTCAACTTTTAATGCGGCCCGAACCGCAACGTGGACCCCCCACAAAAGTTATATCAAAACGACCAGCACTGCTCCGGGAAGTGTGCTATTACTTTTATTGACATTTGCAGTTACCATGGCAACGTATTTTGCTAACAAAGGTGCCAAATTTCCCATAGGAAATGAATAGGAGAAAACGCTTCACAGAAACCGAGTCATTTTGGTTCAAGATGCATGGAAGGCACCTATTATTTCCTGTAATTATTATTATTATCAATTAGTAATAATAATAATTAACATGACTTATTAATGTTAATAATTATCAATTTTAATATTAATAATTATTAGTATTTATAAATAATATTTGATAGCAATATATTTAATAACAATTAACAATGTATTAATAATTACTAATATTAATAATTTGTATTGATTATTACTGTTTATAATCATTAATATTAATATTTATTATTAATAATATTTTACTAATATAAATAGGCAGTCCCCATCAAAGTTTCTCCAGGAATTTTCTAGTTTAAAAAAAAAAGATTTTAAACATATTTCCCACATTTTACTGCATTAATCTGAAGCACAGTACATTTAGTAGAATTTTCACTGTTAAAACAAATAAAAAATCCAAGCCGTAAAACAGTTTGACTGAATACTTTTTTAAGGAGCTGTAACTGAGAAGAAGTCTTACATATGGATACATGAGAACAGAACATTATCTGGGGGGAAATACTTCCGATTTATGACTCGAGCTGGCAAACGAGGCTAATAAAGTCTTTGAACAGAACGCCGATGAGGACCAGTAAACCGGAGTTTGTGCCGTTCCTTTCCTCTTTAGCTCCTGACCCCCGACCTTCACACAGACCCGCAGGCTCAGACCCCGGTCAGGTTCTCGTTCAGGTTGGACACGCAGAGCTGCCTCTGACCGCGGCGGGCCTGCCGGGGCCGCTGGCGGAGCAGGAAGAGGCGTTTGGCTGCGGCCCTGTACTTCCGGGACATGAGGTTGTACACCACAGGGTTGATGGAGGCGCTCAGGTAGCAGAGCACCATGGAGGCCATGTTGAAGTTCTGGCTCAGCATGGCCGTCTTGTAGTCGTCCACCTGGGCGAAGAGGTTCCTGCCGATGTGGTACGGCAGCCAGCAGATGACGAAGACCAGCACCACCACCACTGAAGCAAACAGGGAACACAGGAGGATCATGGGAGTTAGAAAAGTGCAAAGTTATGCCCGTATAAAAAGAAAGAATGACGCAGGGGCACTTTAAGTGTCGAGGTTGCTAAGCAACAAAAGAGCCTGTTTGTCTGTTCAGGACTTTTGGGCAAACAAAATAAAAGAAGTGAGGTGTAAAGATTCTTATAGGCCGTTTGGGGTTTTTAGGACGCAGTCACTTCCAAGATGCCAGAAAAATCTACTTCTACACAACTCCTGTTAGAGCAGAGTGCAAGGACTGCTCTCTAAAATAAGTTTTAAAACGTTGGTTTAAATTTAAAGGGCAAAGCGGCGCTTTAGTTTGGCTTATTGCTCACCACAAAAATGGCAACAACTTCATCGTATTTATGATTATTTACCTGAAATAGTGTGGTAGTAGCTGAGACTGATCCAGAACACATAGTTGGAGCCTCAGGCCCTGTACACATGTAGCCTGGTGTTTGAAAAACGAATATCTGCGCAAAAAAATATCCCTGTCCATACATGTTTGGATATTTAAAATATTTGTCTACATGTACCCGTTTATTTTCACCATAGAGCGTTGTAATGAATATGCTGAACCCATAGCTGGCAGTGTAGTGCAGTCACAACCCTTCAACCCAGCCGCAACTTCCTGTTATTATTTCTTTTCTTTTTTTTCATTTGTGTGGACAGACCGCGAGGTTGAACTACTATATCGTGTTGGAGTACAAAGTTAATAAAACGCTGGAAAATGTCGACTGGGAATCATGTCAGAGCAGGTATGTTGACTTTTTAGCTTTTATTTTTCTCCGAGCATTATGTGGCGTCAGCGCTGCTCCAGCTGGAGCAAAAACCTCCGGTTCTGAAGGTCCACACGCAGACTCGAAAGCGGAGAATTTTCAAATCTCCACTTTGGTCGGAGTTTTTTTATTATTCGTTTATAGTTACATAAACCGGAGTTCACGTGTGGATGATAGGCCAAACCGCATGATAAACTATTCGGTTTTACTGATATCTGGATACGTGTGTACAGGGCCTAAATGTATCGCACAAGATCTTTGTAAAATTTTGCTATTACAGTAGTCCTCAACTTACGAGCGCTCTTACATACGAGGTTCCGGACTTACGAGCTGGCGAACGAGCAGTAAATTTGTAAAGAACATACAAAAAATACAGCACTTTTATGTGTTTTTAGATGAAAGTATGTTAGCTAACCGTTTGAAAACAAGTTTCTGAGCATGTTCATGAACTAGTATGAACATTTGTGATGAAAAACGAGTGTTCGTAGTAGCACTAGCATAAATTTTCCGACTTACGACCAAAAATCCGGACTTACGAGAACACGTGTTTCGTGTTCCGACGTACGAGATTTTCGTCTTACTCGTAGTAACGGAACTCGCTCGTAAGTCGGGGACCACCTGTAACTGTTTGAAGTCAGTTCTGTCTGTCTGTTAGCAAAATATCTCACGAACCACCAGATGGATTTTAATAAAACTACAGGTATTTGTATAATCATCAGATGTGTGTATGCACAACTGATTAACTCTTGGGAGACAAATTGATTCAAGCTGGCTGCCACAGCCAATTAAACATAGAAATCACAAAAATCAGTTTCATTCAGCCAGTTTTACAAATACAGGTAGTCCCCGACTTACGAACGAGTTCCGTTCCTACGCCCGTTCGTAACACGAAAATCGCCGTAAGTCGAAAATATGTCCAAAGGGCACCTCATACATCCAAGCACCTCATACGTACAGTACTGTATTTTTACCAAGCACTTAGCCTATCCTAACACATTACCCTACATAATTATCAAAAACCACATACGTTTAGGAGCCATAATGAAGGGAAAAAAGAGTTTATTTCTTACTGGGAGCTGGTCATTTCTTCCTCCGTCAATTAGCATGTTAGCTCGTGCACCTCCGAGCTCTGCTGCTTGCTTCACGAGGTCCACAGCGTTTACAGCAACGTCTGTTAGCATGTTAGCTCGTTGCTAGCATGTTAGCTCGTTGCTCAGCTGTCCTCCGCTCCTCCTGTATTTCCACGCGCGGTCCAGAGGTCTGCCTGCTCTGTAAACCCCCTCCTGTAAGTTTCAAGCTCCCCTAAGTTTCGTTTCGGTACCGTATTTTCAAAAAGTTGTAGCTGAGATTTACAGTAATCCCAACAATGGACACTGCACACATTGTTTGATTAAAACTTAGCTAACTTTGTTTGTCTGTTAGCAAAATTGATCTTGAATCAGCAGATGGAGTAGTAAGACAGTAAATGTGCATCTACAACTGATTCACTGTTGGAGTCAGTTCAATTCAAGATGGCCTCCTCAGCTAACCAATCTTGGATTTCACGCTTTTGCATGACGTTGCACATATTATTTTAAAGGTTTGGTCAAAATTGCACCGCCACTTTTCAACAGAAGATAATCTTGTAGTCTGAAACTTTTGGCACGTAAGGCAGTGGGTAATATGCATTCCTTCAAGGAATGCTATCTTTAATGTCCAATTTTTTTATTTTATTTTTTACGATGAATTGATGTTAAAGTTTTCTGGCTGCACAGAAGCTCTGCAGAGCTCATGCTGCCCTGAGAATCCTGAAGAATGAACTGACATTTCTTTGTTCACGTCTATGGGGTGCCGTTTGTAAAGTTACACATTCAAAAATTAACAGCAATATTTTGGTTTATTTAGCCTTTCATAAGAAATATATAGTTTCAGTCATAAGTTAAAGTCATATTTTCACCATGTTATTCATACATTTATAAATGTCATAGTTCCAAACTAAATATTTATTTTTACAAGTTAAATATTTAGTTTAAATATTTAGCTTGTAAAATAAACATTTAGTTAGCAAGCTAAAGATTTAGCTCCACACTAAATATTACTTATTAAGCTAAATATTTAGGTGTAAATTAAATATTTAATTTCAAAGCTAAACATTTATTTTCTAAGCTAAACATTCATTTACTAAACTAAATATTTAATTTGCTAACTAAATATTTTGCTCTGCCCTAATTATTTATTTTCCAAGCTAAATATTTAACATCCAAAACAAACATTTAATTTGTTAACTAAATATTTAGCTCAGACTTAAATATTTATCTTGTAAGTTAAATATTTAGGTAGCAAGTTAAATGTTTAGGTCTGAGCTAAATATTTAGTTAGCAAATTAATTTTTTGTTTTGGAAATTAAATGTTCAGTTTGAAAAATAAACATTTAGGTCCAAGCTAAATACTGTACTTAATTTGCTAATTAACTACAGTATTTAGTTTAGGAATTAAATGTTTAGCTTAGAAAATAAATAATTAGTTTTGAAAAATCAATATTTATAGTGGAAATTAAATATTTAATTTACACCTAAATATTTAGTTTACAGACTATATATTTAACTTGCAAGTTAAATATTTAGTTTGCAAATTAAACATTTAACTTGGACATAAACATTTAGTTTGTAAACTAAATATTTAGTGTGGAGCTAAATATTTAGCTTGCTAACTAAATATTTAACTTACAAGTTAAGACAAGAAAGTTCATTCTCAATAGTCCAGGTATCAAATCCGCTCATTCTCAATCAGTTCATCTGGACAGTTTCTTTTTTGTAGAAACGTTTCACCCTCACTCCAGAGGGCTTCGTCAGTCAGAGCAGTCCAAAGCACACTGAAGTTATCCCACCAAGTAAACAACTTAAGTGGACCAACCACTTAAGTTTACAAGTTAAGTATTTAGTTTTTAAACTAAATGTTTAGCTTGTAAATTAAACATTTACGTAGTTTGGAACTATGACATTTATAAATGTATAAATAACATGGTGAAAATCTGACTTTGAAAAAATAACAAAAAAACTATCATGAAAGTCTAAATAAAACAAAATATTGCTGTTTATTTTTGACTGTGTCACTTTACAAATGGCACCCCATATACGCGTCTTGGATGAATCCATCGGTGGTAACTCTGACATCTACTCACTCTGTGCTTCACTGGTGTTTGACCAGAGACACCTCTCTCAGGACTGGCATTTATTGCCCTAGCAGAAATTATTGCCCCCATTACAAACTCATGCTAGTTTTATCTGCGGGGGCTCCGTGATCAATGCCGGTCGCTGTGATTAGTTCGTCCATCATGCAGACACATCTCTGCCTGTTCTTTGTTGTCTTCGTGGCGTGCTTTCTGCTGCAGCTAGAAGTTAATCAATTTGTTCATTTGTTCACGTTATGAAAAATCCGGTGATCCGTCGGAGCAAGCTGCCGAATACCACGAGTTTTAGACTACGATTATTTTATGATGAGAGATGACGGCGTTGTAGCCACTTTGGGTCAACTTTAAAAATATTGGTTTGTCATACTGCAATATCTAGCTTGATTTGTTAGTACATAGGACCCCGCAGCTACTACCACGCCAAATCTAATGTCAATATTTAGAACATTCACCAAGGTATAGCCATTTTTGTGTTGAATAAGGATGATTAGCTGTTGCAGCCATCTTGAACTGGGTTGACGCCAAAAGTTAATCAGCTGTAGATGTGCAGCTAATGGAGAAAGTATTGAATATTTATGTGTGCACGTTCTCATGCTGTAATATTTTTGGTCAAATTTGCAAAGGCTCCTTACAGAAAAAGTTGGAAAGAACATTGTACTATCAAAACTGCAAATATTGCTCGTCTTTAACAATTCAGCCTTTTCTTCAGATGAAATATATATAGTAAATCTAATTATAATCCTGGCAAAATATTATGTCCACAAGATGAATTGGAGTGAAAAAAAAATCCCCTCGTTTAATTTTTTTTTTTTAAAGAAACTGACTTACCGGTAAAAACATATATTAGCTCTGTGGAAAAACTTAATTTAAATTATCTGAAACTTGTCTTCTTAAGAAATGTTATTTTATCTCATAAACAGACCCTTTATTATATGAATTTGAATGTATTTTTGTGCATTTGTTAAGAAACTAGGGTTGTTTGTATACCGGTAGATAAAAAGGTACACATTATTATATATATATTTTACTCATTTATGTATACTGTACATTTATTTAGCTCTTTTTTAAAACCTTATTTAGTTTACGTTTATAGATTGTAAAACCTTTACACTGAAAAAAAAATGCAGCTAATGACTCCTTTTTGAGAGTTTCATTGAATTCTGTCCAGTGGGTTATGAGATATTTTGCTAACAGAGAGACAGGATTGATACCAACAGTTAATGTCATAGTTTTGACCAAAGATGTTACACAGTGTCAGAGACAAAGCTCAGCTACTATGTCACTAAATTTTAGCTGAACATCTGTAAAATTACCTTAAGTTATGGCGACGTTTGTGTTTTTTAAGGTCGGCTGGCGGCGGTGGCCATCTTTAAAGAAATCTGCTCAGTGGCTCATGGTTGGGACACAGGTAAAAACATAATCGCTTCGCCTTCGGCGGCGAACGCTCACATGACACCACGTTTCTCATCAAAAACCTTCCACCTGCGTAATATCGCTAAAATTATAAACATCTAAAAACGATGCAGAAAAACTGGTACATGTCTAGACTGGTCTATTGTAATGGTTTGTTATCTGGGTGTCCAAAACTTCTTTAAAATATCTTCCGTTGATCCAAAATGCTGCTGCCAGAGTCTTAACTTGAGTTAGAAGGAGACATCATATTTCTCCAGTTTTAACTTCTCTCCATTAGCTCCCTGTCAAATTCAGAATTGAATTCAAAATCTTACTTCAAACCTACAAAGTCCTCAACTACCTAGCTCCATATTATATTCAAGATATTATTGTTCCATATTTTCCTAACAGAGCACTTGGTCTCAGACTGCAGGCTTACTTGTGGTTCCTAGAGTTTCCAAAAGCAGAATGGGAGGAAGATCTTTCAGTTATCAGGCTCCTCTCTTGTGGAACCAACTTCCAGTTTCTGTCCATGAGGCTGACACATTGTCCAGTTTTAAGACTTTCCTTTTTGATAAATCCTATAGTTAGGGTTGGCTTGTTATGCTGCCATAGGATTAGACTACTGGAGGACAAATTGACCTCATTTCCTTAAATGAATTGTTAAAATAGTTTTCATTTGATCTATCTTAACATGTGATTCTTGACCTGCCATTGTGTATCTGTTCCCACCAAACCCAGCCGGTCAAAGCAGATGGCCTATTGTCCTGAGCCTGGTTCTGCTAAAGGTTTCTTCTTCACGAGGGAGTTTTTCCTTTCCACTGTCGCCTTCATGCTTGCTCCAGATGAGATTCTGCGATGGAGATAAACTCGAAGCAGTCTGCTCCTCAGATGAATAATGTTAAATTGTTATTTTTATATATGAATTTTTCTGTTCAGTGCCCTGAGATGACTTCCGATGTGACTTGGTGCTATATAAACTGAATTGAAGAAAACGAGAAAACAGCAGGGCAGATGGTTTTAAAATGAAAATAAAAAAATGTCTGAATAGAAAAAGAAAAATAATAAGGCCAAAAGCCACGGCAGAAAACCTGAAAACCTGGACTTCAGTCGGTCGGCCTGCTATTTTTATTGCTTCTGCAACAGTGACTGAGCAAACTGATGGATTTCTGCCTCGAAGCTTCGTGTCTGTGGAGAGGAACATCAAGCGAGGGGGGGTCTGTTGCGAAATGACGGGATGTGACGGTGTGTTTTTGACCACCGTCCCTGACGACAGCCATCTTTGTGGTTATTAGAGAAGAAAAACGTTGGGTCTCCGCGCTTTGACGACTGGGCGACACAAAATTTTAACTCGTCTCCAGGGAACGAATGAATGACGTGTAAAGACCAGTTCCTGCTGGTTAACCTAAAGTTAATGGATAACTGCAAACAAAACTTTATGGAGTAGTTGATGTTTGGGAGCCAAGATGGTGTAGTGGTTAGGGCGTTTGACTTGGGACCCGAAGGACGTGGGTTCGCGTCCCGGCCACTACACACCTTGGGGTGTCTATGAGTGCACACCTATTTCTCCAGCTCCCCGAGCGCCTTCTATGGCTGCTCACTGCACCACCTGGTAGGTGGTTGGGTTAAATGCAGAGACGAATTTCGTCTGTGTATGGGAAACATACGCAGATGACAAGATTAGACAATTATTATTATTATTATTATTATTATTATTGTCCAGCACTACAAGATGAAGGCGGATGATGTTTTTGTGTTCACACGTCTGTTAACAAAATATCTCACCAACCACTGAATAGATTTTTAATGAATGTTTTAGAAAATAATCATTGGACATGCTCAGGGGTCTGCAACCTGCGGCTCTGGAGCCACATGTGGCTTTTTGGTCCCTCTGCAACGGCTCTTTCAAGCTTAGACCAAAACTACCGGTAACTGAATTTTATTGGTTGTTATATTCATTCATTCAACCTTTAGTTAGATACAAATTTTAAAAACATTTCAATACATTTAAGAAAATGATCAAAACAAATGTGTTAAAAATATATATATGAAATTGCGTAATGTGTATTGTATTAGTTAGAAAATTAGAAAGAGTTAATCATTTTGTACTGTTGGTTGAAGATTATTATTGTTTACATGGTTGATTATTATTGTTTAATCTGATTGTTGGAAGTAAGGGGCAGATATAATAAGATTTATTCTTCTTTCTGCTACCTTTCATTTTTTTTATATTTTGTACATTATCATTTATGAGATCGTCTTGTATTGTTTCTTTTGTAAAAAAATGAACAAATTTAATAAACATAAACATAAACAAAAAATACTAGTTTTAACTGTTTTTATTTCTTTTACAACTACCGGTACTCTAACTTTTTTCTTCATTTCTATACTTGTTTATTTTTTCCACATAAAAAAAAATGCATAGGTATGCATAGTTCATATGCATAGGTCTGCATAGTTTAGCACTTTGAGATTTTCATTAATGAAAAGTGCGTTATAAATTGAATTCATTATTATTATTATTATTATATATACAGTACTGTACATTTCCCCCTCTTTACAAGATTCTGGTCTTTTCATGTGTCTTAAATTGTAAAAAATATCAATAAATGTTAAAAAATCATTAGTTGTGTTTAGCTTTATAATGTCACCCCTACTGGCCACTAAAGTTTCCTCTAACAAACCTAAAGTGGCCCATGGGCAGCACGGTGGCACAACTGGTAGAGCTGCTGCCTCTCAGCGAGAAGGTTGCCGGTTCAAATCCCGGTCCGGGGCCTTTCTGGGTGGAGTTTGCATGTTCTCCCCGTGCATGCGTGGGTTTCCTCCGGGTACTCCGGTTTCCTCCCACAGACCAAAAAACATGCTTGTTAGGCTGATTGGTGACTCTAAATTGACCCTAGGTGTGAGTGTGAGAGTGGATGGTTGTTTGGTGTGAGTGAGACAGGTCCCTCTTGTAAATGAGTCCCCGTGACTCAACGAGGCTAGCCTGTATAAATAAAGGTTGAATGAATGAAAGATGATAATCACAGCTGGAGCAGGTTGTTGCGGCTCTGAACACGTTTAATTTGGTGAATAAAGGTTTTAAAATGGCTCATTTGATCATAAAGGTTGCAGACCCCTGGACATGCTTCTACAAATGTTTAGCTTTTTGAGTCACCCCAATTCAAAATGGCCACCACTGCCAACTGATTTTAAAATCAGATAAATTACCATAACTTATCGAGTTTTACAGATACAGAGCTGAAATTTGGTGTAGTACCATACTAGTAGCTGAGATTTATTCACATCAGAAGCTCCAAAGGGTATTGTGCTACAGTTTTGCTTAAAATCTTGGCTTTAACTGCTAAAAGCCAACCTTGTCTGTCTGTTAACAAAGTTTCTCAGAATCCACAGGGCAGATTTTAATACAACTTTCAGAAAGTAATTGGTGGATGTGCATCTACAGTTGATTCACATTTCGAGTCAACTCATTTCAAGATGGCCGCCATAGCTAATCCACCTCAGCCAATGCATCAATGGCTGTAAGTCACTTGTTTTATGATATCTTAAAGTGCTTGTGACATTGAATCTTTGTGAAAAATACAAATGTAATTTTGGAAAGATAACATTAATAACATAATGCAAAGAAATTCACACTGCTGAGAGGTTCACGTGAGCAGGAACAGGAAGTGATGACATTTAGGGGAACACCTGCATGGAAACAGAGCGCTGCTACAATGGCTAACAGACAGTAGAGAAGAACCAGATGCTTCTTTAGATCATTTTGAGAAGAAGAGGTAGAGTTTGTCTAAACACAGAGCAGGGAGTGCCATTTGTTTAAGAGTTCACCTTCATCGTCACTTCCTGTTTCACTTTGGCCAGTTATAGGTGACAAAATGGGTCGAATCATATGAATTATGCAGAATTTCTTAAATATTAACATGTTTTCTTCCACTTTAATTCATTTATTATTTTTTTAGTATTGACTTATGGAGTCATATTATTGTTTTTTTTATTGTCTGCTCCCGGATTTCAACTTTAAAAAAACGTCTGAGAAAACTTACCCAGGATCTTGACTGTCTGCCTGTGTGACCTCTCTCGGACCAGATAACACGGACCCTGCAGGTCATTCTTACTTTTCCACAGTTTGCACCCGATGGAGCCGTAGAGGAAGATGAGGCAGAGCATCGGGCAGAAGAAGTAGGTGGTGGACACCCACAGCATGATGTGCAGCTGCCCGGAGCTGATGGCGTAGCTGGTGTGTTTGCACTGCCCTGTGTTGAAGTCGGGGTGAGTTTCGTTGTCGTACTCCACTCCTACCAGGAACAGCGTGGGGGCCGCAGAGACCAGAGCGAAGCCCCACAGCGCCAGAATGATGTACTGGACCCTGCGTCGGGTCACCATCATTTTACTCCGGAGGGGGAAGCTAATGGCCACGTAGCGCTCGATGCTCAGAGCCGTTATGTGTAGGATGGTGGCCGTGGTGCAGCCCTCGAATATGAAGTGATAGAAGCGGCACACCGCCTCCCCAAAGAGCCAAGGAACATACTTCCACAGGCGGTAGAGGTCAAAGGGCAGGCAGAGGAAGATGATAAGGTCAGACACTGCCATGCTGGACAGGTACAGGTTGGTGGTGGTCTTCATGTCTTTGAAGTGCTGGATGATGAGGATGGTCATGGTGTTGCCTGTCACCCCGACGATGAAGATGAGGATGCAGATGACGGTGACAGGGATGAGGGTGGAGGTGTGGAACAGAGAGCCCTCGTAGTGGTGGTCATCCATGTTGTACTGACCCAGGGCCTCTGCTTCACAAGCATGAGGGTCCACGTGGGTCTGACTCAGGCCATTCCAAACTCACTGTGTGGAGAAACAAGAAGGTGGGAGCAACTGAAGACAAAGAATACAATATTTCTTTTGTATCTCTTCCTGGATACATGTGCAATTTAGGACTTTTTTTTATTTGATTTGATGTTTATTCTTTCATTTTAAAAGAACAATACAAGACAGTTTCATCAGATACAAGAATACAAGTAGGATAAAATGAAGGGAGCAGAAAGAAGATGAAATCTTATTATATCTGCCCCTTATTTCACAGTTTGTTCAACCAATGATAACCTTCAAGCTACATCACAGAATGAATAATTCTACTTATTTTTATGTGCTATGTGTGTTCCCACGTTATCACGGTGGAGTTTGTGTACCTCGGGTGTGGTGCCAAAATCATTAAAACATGCTGCTGTTCAACCCCTCCTGAAAAAACCAAACCTCGACCCGTCAGTATTATCCAACTTCAGGCCTGTCTCCAGACTCCCATTTGTTTCTAAACTTCTAGAGAAAATAGTTGAGTCCCAACTAAAGTGCTTCCTGGAGGATCACGCTATCCCCGAGCTATTCCAGTCTGGCTTCAAATCCCTCCACAGCACTGAGACTGCCCTACTGAAGGTTTTTAACGACATCTTCCTATCCACAGATACTGGTGACTCTGTGCTGCTTGTCCTATTGGACCTCACATCCGCTTTCGACACCATCGACCATGAGATCCTCATTGCTAGGTTGGAGCAGTGGGTGGGCATCTCAGGATCAGCCCTAAACTGGTTCAGATCCTACCTCTCTGACAGATCCTTTTGTGTTTCCATCAACGATTTTACTTCTGCAGTGGCGGCTCTTAAATGGGGGGTTCCGCAGGGGTCCATCCTGGGTCCTCTCTTGTTCTCCTTATACCTGCTGCCACTCGGTGCTATTTTCCGGAAACACAATATACCCTTCCACTTCTACGCTGATGACTGTCAAATTTACTTCCCCCTAAGACAAAATGGTACAGGCTCTATTCAACCTCTGCTCGACTGCCTGGCTGACATCAGGGACTGGATGGCTTTAAATTTCTTAAGCTTCAATGATAAGAAGTCTGAAGCCATATTGTTCCTTCCCAATGACACAACCTCAAACCACTGCATTGACCTGTCTGCTCTACCCCTGTCCGAAAAACAAAAAGTCACAAATCTGGGAGTGATAATGGATCCTTCCATGAAACTCAACAGTCATGTAAACATGATCGTCAAATCCTGTTTTTTCCAGCTGAGGCGTCTGTCTAAGCTGAAGCCCATATTATCAAAAAACAACCTGGAGACAGTGATTCACGCATTCATTACATCTAGGCTTGATTACTGCAATTCCCTTCTGCTTGGCGTCAGTCAAGCCACCATTGCACGATTACAACTGGTTCAGAACGCAGCTGCCCGATTTTTAACCAGCACACGCAAAAGAGAGCACATTACACCAGTCTTGGCCTCCCTTCACTGGCTACCGGTTCATCTTCGAATCCAATTCAAAATTCTCATGTATGTCTACAAATCGCTGAACAGTCTCGCCCCCGCCTATCTCTCGGATCTGATACACCCATATGTCCCTCCACGTGCTTTGAGGTCAGAGGATCAGGTACTCTTAATAGTTCCAGAAACTCGCCTTAAGCGCAGGGGTGACAGGGCGTTCTCTGTAGCAGGCCCAAGACTCTGGAACGAGTTACCGCTGCTCATCAAACAGGCCCCCTCCCTCTCGGTTTTCAAATCCCGGTTAAAAACTCACTACTACTCCATTGCTTTCAATGCCAGCTGATTTGTATTGGATCGTTTTATTTATGATCTGCAATGTTTTTATGTTTTTCGTGTTGTACTTCATTGTCTGTGTTGCCTGTTGCGTGTTTGTTTGTCCAGCACTTTGTGTGGACTTGTTCCTGTTAAAGTGCTTTATAAATAAAATGGTATGGTATGGTATGAATGATCCTAGAAGCTATGCTGTCAGGGGCAAACACTGGTAGGGTCTCCCAAGGCAGATTGGTCCTAGGTGACAGGTCAGACAAAGACCAATTCAGAATACTTGTTTGGATGAAAGATAGCAAGAACAATGCCCCTTGCCTGGACATGGGTTACCAGGGCCCTACCATGAAGCCAGGCCTGGGGGACGGGCTTTGGAGCATGGACCTTGGCTTACCAAAGTTGGCTCTTGAGACATGGAAAGTCATCTCTCTGGTGGAGGAGCCTGAGCTTGTGAGTGAAGTGGAGACATACAGACTAGATATACAGTAGTCAGACTCACCTCAACATGCAGTGTGGCCTCTGGAATCAATCTCGATTGGGGCTGGGTCATATCCCACTATGGAGTTGCCCATGGTAAGAGGCACTGGGCTGGCATGGGTTTATCTATAGTCCTCGGCTTGGCGCCTATGCATTGTAGTTCTCTCCAGTAGAGTGGAGCTTCCCCATGATCTCAA
Organism: Garcialebias charrua; assembly: GCA_038048925.1. Taxonomy (NCBI): domain Eukaryota; kingdom Metazoa; phylum Chordata; class Actinopteri; order Cyprinodontiformes; family Rivulidae; genus Garcialebias; species Garcialebias charrua. Next base: position 31,281 of record JBBPBX010019071.1, read on the forward strand.
GTTGAGTGTGTGTGTGTTGTTTGTGCCTATGCAGTGAACACCAGATAAGAGTACCCATCCTTCGTGGAGTCTTTAGCAGGCGTGCTGAAAAGTGTTCCAGCTGGGAACTCCTTTATTCTGTGGGAGGACTTCAATGCCCATGGGTAATGGTGGAACGTCCTTTCTGATCTAAATCTGAGGGTTGTTGTTCGAACACAAGGACACCAGGACACCCTAGTGCAACGGGTTCGGATGTTGTCAGTGCATAGAATGGGCGTTATCAACTGTTATCATCCCTATTCGTAGTGGAGAATAGGTAACCTACTACCTACTAGCATGTTTAACATAATGTTATCAGCGTTATAATCGCTGTGAGTAGGCAACGTGTTTCCGTCAACCCGGAAGTGTAGCGTTTTTTTTTTTTCAGCTTATGTGACAGTTTTCCTCAACCTAACCTTAAACCTGACCCAGAGGACCAACCCTAAACCTAACCCAGTTACCCTTGTGCCTAAACCTAACCAAGACCCTAAACCTAACCCAAGACACTTTACTCGAAAGTTTAACACTTTGCTAAAGATGGAGCCTGCTGTCATCGCTTGTAACGGTGACAACATACCTTTAAACCTACTAGTAGGTACAGTAGGGGCATGCTGAGCAATAGGAATGGGGGTGATAATAATAAATGACAAAGGCCATTTACTGGACTGATAACATCTAAAGCGGGTGAGGCCACAGATTGATGACAGACTTTTGTACTCATGTCATCTGATTTGCAGGTGTATGTTCTGGGCACTCAGGTGAAGAGAGAAGCGGAACTCCTTTCAACAACTTTAGCAGCAACGAGGACTCTGCTGGTCCATTGTGGTGAAGAGGAAGCTGAGCTGCGAGGTGAAGCTCTCTGTTTACCTGTTGGTCTAAGAAGTTCTTACCCTAACCCAACTACCTACATGCCTAACTTTGGTCACAAACTTGCAGTTGCAAAGAGTTCAAACTAGACTCTCATGTAGAGATAGGAAAAGAAGTCCAGTTATTTGGGAGAGACTCAAAGTAGAGCTGCTGCTCCTCCCCATCGAGAGGAGATAGTTGAGGTGGTTGATGCCTCCCTATAGGGAAGTTTTCTGGACTTGGCCAAGGAACACCTTGGAGTCCTCCCAGAAGAGCTGGAAGAGGTGGTGGTGGAAAGAGATGTCTGGGCCTCCTGCTCAAGCTGCTAGCTTCCCCCACGACCTGACTCCAGAACCAGCTGAAGATGATGGATGGATGGATGGATGGATGGATGGATGGATGGATAGATGGACATACATGTGCAAACTGGACAACTCAGCTGACAATATTCATAGATTTTACTTGCTATATGTCTGAATTCAGACTCTGATACTATTTCATAAAACATTTATTTTATGGAAGTGAATATTTCAGTTGTTTCAGTTTTACTTTTTTTTTGCGAAACACTTGTTTTTTTTTTCCACAACTAAAATGACAATTTTGTTTTGATTATAAAATAAATACAGAAAGCCAGATGCCTTGAAACTAATAAATACTTTCATAACTAAAGTTCAGCAACAAATAACGTAAAACCATGAAACATCAAATCTTAAACTAAATGAATTTCAGCTCCAAAATATAAAAAGTAAAACTTTGATAAAAGATTTTACCTGGAACATTCAAAGCGGATGATTCAACGTTTTTGGAAGTTTCTTTGTCCCTGTCGGGTCCTGGTGTGCAGACGGAGAGCAGCAGCAGAACCTGCCCCGGTGCTCAGAGACCCACTGAGCTGAGCTGAAGAAAGGAGACACCTCCTGCACAGCACCCTGAGGAGACAGAGCATCGGAGGGGGGCACCTGCTGTGTGTTGTGTGTGTTAATCATAAAATGACAGGACAAAAGACGGCAAGGCGGGAATGGATTTAAGGTTACGTCAACCTCCATCACCTTTACTCCACACTGTACATAAACACTGAGTTATGAGGAAGGAAGGAAGGAAGGAAGGAAGGAAGGAAGGAAGGAAGGAAGGAAGGAAGGAAGGAAGGAAGGAAGGAAGGAAGGAAGGAAGGAAGGAAGGAAGGAAGGAAGGAAGGAAGGAAGGGGGAATAAAGAGGGAGAAAGGAAGCACAGATAAAGAACTTAAAGGAGACCACAGATAGGTTTTTAAAAATTTTATGGTATGTCTGTGGGGTTACCAGACACTGTCATTCAATTTAATACAGTACACAAAATAATTCTTAGATAATCAATCATACCCGTTTTAATTCTGCCATTTTTAACTTTCGTTTTGAACGACTGGTTTATGTTAATGAGATCTGAAGTTCACGCCCTTCAAAGATCTGTTTACATTAACTCCGCCCTCCAAAGGCAGACGAGGATGTCTGAACTCGCGTTACTGCCACCCAGAGCCCTGAGCTGAGCTGAACTGGACCGCGACGTATTTATTGTGGGACAGATCAGACGTGTACAAGTTGTCGTGTCATTTTTAATTTTTCCTCTGTAATACGTCTCCCTCCCTCCCCCTGTGTGCGCGCGCTGGAGGGAGCGGATGTCACTCGCAACGGACACACACACACACGCTCACGGGGTCTGATTTGCGCTCGCGCGGGTCTCATTTGTTCTCTCGAGGGTCTCATTTGTTCACTCGAGGGTGTGTATTTGCTCTCCCCCCTAATGACAGCGTTAAAAATCCATAGCTGTCTCCCCCGATCAGCGCGCTCACACAAACACACACACACACACACAGGTTGGTTAATGTGGTTTAGCGGTACGTAGTCTGGCCTGCTATGACACATAAACCAACACACACACACACACACACACTGCAACATGCTGCATCGCTGTTCATTCAAGACTCCCATCTGAAAACTATGCCATTATCTGGGCCAGGAGGGTTAGAGAATCTTTGCAACGCTCACGTTAGCTGGCTAGACTCTGTGACATTTTTAGCCATTGTGCTGACATGAAATAAGGAAAAACAACCGTCACCTCTTTCATACTGAAGTGGGTGGAGCATCACCAGGGGTTGCTAGGTGACGGGGCGGGACAAAGGTTGGGGTTGTGGGTTGTGGCTGCGGTTTGTGATGTCACAAACCGCAGGAAGTGAGAAACGAAGTGTTTCTATCAAAGATAAATAAGTATACTTAGAGTAAATAAACCACTGGGTGAATTTTTTTGGCCCTAGCACAGTTTTTTTTTATGAAGTACATACCCAAAGTTTAGTAAAAAAACATTAAAAAGTGAATTTTGAATATGTGGTCCCCCGGATAGAAAGTGAGGAGGAAGGACAGGAAGAAGAAACAGGAAGGGAAAAGGAAGGAAGGAAGGGGAGAAAGGGAGGATGGAAGGAAGAAAATCTGGCATGAAAGAAGGAACAGAAAGAAGAAATAAAGGAAGGAAGAACAGAAGAAAGTGAGAATAGAAATAAAGGGAGGAAGGACAGAAGGAAGGAAGAGAAGCAGCATGGACAGATGGACAAATGGAATGACTGAATGGAAGGAAGGAAGGAAGGAAGAAAGGAAGGAAGGGAGGATGCAAAAGAAGGAGGAAACAAGGATCAAAAGAAAGAAGGAAAGGAGGAATAAAGAGGGAGAATGGAAGCATGGATAAAGGACGTGAGGATAGAAAGTGGGGAGGAAGGACAGGAAGGAAGAAAACAGGAAGGACAGAAGGAATGTAGAAAGGAAGGGGAGAAAGGGAGGATGGAAGTAAGGACGTAAAGAAGAGAAGCAGGACAGAAGGAAGACAGGAAGGAAGGGACAAAGCAATCAAGAGAAAAGGAGGATAAAAGAAAGGAAGTGAGAATGGAAAGAAAGGAAGGACAGAAGGAAGGAAGAGAGGGAGGATGGACGGGCCAACAGAAGGAGGAAGTGATGGTTCAGATGTCTGTGGTTTCTGTGGATCAGAAGAAAAATGTTCAGCAGATTCTTTATAAACATAGACACCTGTTCGACGACGACGACGACGACGACGACGACGACGACGACGACGACGACGACGACGACGACGACATTAATTTAATAATAAAACAATTTAAAAAAATGAAATGAATCGGGAGCTAATGGTTAGTTAACCAGTACTCACTGGGGAACACACAGCCAAGCCTCATTAGGGGACAACTGTTTAGTTACCTTGTAAATGAAGAGGAACTAATCAAGAACTAACGGGTAGTTAACCAATAGGTTTAGAAAAGAGAAAATCCAATAAATTCAGTAACCACTAGGAAACAGGTTTTTGACAAAACAAGCTGTGACCTCACTGGTGCAGGGTTTATACAGAACCCACATGGAGAGTTTCTCCTCTGTTCCTGTGGTAACCCAGTAGTCCCCCAATGACACTTGGCAGTGTGTTCCCCAGTAAGTACTGGTTAACTACCCACTGATTCGTTCTTGAGGCGTTCCCTAGTAGTTACGCAAATTTTGTGTGCCTTATTGTAAAGCAGTGTTCCCCAAACCACGGCCCGCGGGCCGCATCCGGCCCGCCCCCACATTTGGTCCGGCCCCCAGAACAATAGTAAAAAAAAAATATATATATATATATTTTTTTTTTACAAATGAATACATGTACAGTACTGTACGGTCACCAAGTACTTAGCCTATCCTAACACAGTTTTTAAAGATGAAGGAGTAAGTTGAATTGTCTCCCTTTCACATAAAGGGAGCTAGCTGGGGTGGGGGGTGGGAGGAGTGACGATATTCCAATGCGCAGCAACGCTTTCCTCAGCCCTCCTCATCTTGTATTCTCACAGACATAGTCTTGCGAGTTTTGGGTGCGGTGACACAGCGCTCTCACGAGACTTTAGGACAGCAGTGGAGCTGTCGGTGCACAGTAAACATGGATGGAAAACTAGCAAACAAGCAAACAAAAACGTATTATTTTCACACAGAGTGGGAGGAGGAGTATTTTTTTGTTTATTCTAATTCAAAGTCTATTTGCCTCATCTGTAATTCGAGCATCACCTGGCGTGGATGGAGAGTTCTGGAGTCTGCTCTCAGAAGAAAAGTATCCTTACATCCGAAGATGTGCTTTGAACTTAACAGCACTTTTTGGATCTACCTACCTGTGTGAGTCTGCTTTTTCACACATGAAAATCATCAAGTCCAAAAACAGATCCACAATGACTGATGATCATCTGGAGACCTGCCTGCGCCTCCCAACCACCTCATACTGCCCCGCGCCTCCTCCTCTCAGTGTCAGAAGTGCCACTAAGGTAGAGACACATTTATTTTATACAGCTTGCACCAGATGACACCATCCTGCTGCACAGAGCAGCTGCCTAGTTTTGATATTTAGGTTTTATTGAGGTTTGAAATAGTTGTTGGAGATTTGTAAATCTGCACCTTTGTAAGTCACTTTTTGTAAATAGTTAGTGTAAATGAGGGAGTTTTATATTGTTCAGTTCATTGTTTATTCGTTTCTTTAAAAAATATGGTGTGCTTTTCAAATATTGCGTCATTTTACTTTGATAAAATACTTTAATTAAATAAAACTAGCAACACATTACGTTCTGTTTTATTTACTTTAAAGAAGTGAGGAGTAGGGAGATGAAAAATTTTGTTTTTTGATACTGAGACTGGACGAGTAGCTCTCGGCAAACTGCCGACTTCAAAAGTAACTCTTGGTTCAAAAAAGGTTGGGCACCCCTGATTTAGGCACTCCTGCAATCGTCACACTTTTTCCTGTTAAAAACTGACTCCGGGCCCCCACCAGAGAAGGGAAAAGTTATGTGGCCCTCACAGGAAAAAGTTTGGGGACCACTGTTGTAAAGGGTTACCCCATATTTTTCTAACGGAGCACTTTGTTCTCAGATTGCAGGTTTACTTGTGATTGATTCCTAGAGTTTCTAAAAGCAGAATGGGAGGAAGATCTTCCAGTTATCAGGCTCCTCTCTTGCTGAACCAACTTCCAGTTTCTGTCCATAAGTCCGACACATTGTCCAGTTTTAAAACTGGGCTTAAGACTTTCCTTTCTGATAAATCCTATACATGTAGTTAGGGTTTGCTTGGGTTTTCTGAGTTATCCCTTAGTTATGCTGCTATAGTCTGGAGGATAAATTGACCATATTTCTTCACTCTGCTGCTGCATTTACTTGCTCTACTCTACCGGTTTGCATTTGTGTTTCTGTCCTTGTGTTTTTGTCTTTCTTCCAACAGGAGGTTCACCTGCACCTGCACCTGCACCTGGACCTGTCACTCTGTGTTCGTTCCTCCTTCCTGTTCTCTCAAGCTCCAGCTGGTCGATGCAGATGTCCACTCATTCCAAGCCTGGTTCTGCAGGAGGTTTCTTCCTAAAGGGAGTTTTTCCTTTCCACTGTTGCCTTTGTGCTTGCTCAGGATGGGAGACTGCAACAAAGTGAAGATTCAACATAATCTGCTGGCTTCCTTTTACAAATGTGGCTTTTACAATGTATGTGAATGTTTCTGTACCATGTTCTGAGATGACTTCTGTTGTGACTGTTGGCGCAATATAAACTGAACTGAATTAAAGAGGAAATCACCTTCCTGCATTCTGTAATCAACTTTGAATAATGAAGCCCTGATGGTTTTAAAGGACGGCTGTGGATGAGTGGTTAGAGCTGTCGTCTTCCAATGCAAGAGTTGGGGGTTCGGTTCCACCAGCAGTCGCATGCTGAAGTGTCCCTGGGCAAGACACCAAACCCTCATTGCCTCCATTGTGTGTCATATCAGTGTATGAATGTGATAAAGCACGGATTAGTCTTTGTATAGATACAGTATAGCAGAGTGCTGTATGAATGGGTAAATGAGGCACAGATTGTAGAGCTTTGAGTATCTTGATAAGATATAAAGGAGCTATACAAGTACAGTCCATTTACCATTTTTATTAGAGGATTCTGATAACGTTCATTGGAACCTTTAATCGGCACCTCCCACCCCAACATTAATAATAATAACTTTTGAATATTACCAGGGTCCACCTCTTCTAAAAGGCAGAAGCTAAACTACTTTATTTTAACCTGTGACATTCTGGCAGCCCCGTGGTGCAGTTGGTAGAGCTGTTGCCTCTCAGTGAAAAGGTCGCCGGTTCAAATCCTACCCAGGGGGGCTTTCTAGGTGGAGTTTGCATGTTCTCTCCGTGCATATGTGGGGTTTCTCCAGGTACTCCAGTTTCCTCTCACAGACCAAACATGCGTTAGATTGATTGGTAACTCTAATTTGTCCCTAGGTGTGAGAGAGTGAATGATTATTTGTCTTGTCTCCATGTGTCCCTGTGATGGACTTGGACCGGTCCAGGGTGTCCCCGGCTTCTCGTACAGTGACTGCTGGATATGGGCACCAGTGACCCCCACGACCAAAAAGGAAGAAGCAGTAAAGATAATGGATGGAGACATTGTTTCGGCTGCTTGTGAAAGGACTCGTCAGTTCAGTTGGTCCAACATTAAGGATCAGGACAGATTGTTCTCAAGACTAGTTTAGAAATTGGTCTGTAGAATTATTTTTGCAAATCTAGTACAAACCGGATTCCAAAATAGTTGGGACACTAAACAAATTGTGAATAAAAACTGAATGCAATGATGTGGAGGTGCCAACATCTAATATTTTATTCAGAATAGAACACAAATCACAGATCAAAAGTTTAAAACTAAACTAAACTAAAGTTTAAACTGAGAGAATGTATCATTTTAAGGCAAAAATATGTTGTGGGAATGTTCTCCCATTCATGTCTAATACAGGCCTCTAACTGTTCAATCGTCTTGGGCCTTCTTTGTCGCACCTTCCTCTTTATGATGCGCCAAATGTTCTCTATAGGTGAAAGATCTGGACTGCAGGCTGGACATTTCAGTACCGGATCCTTCTCCTACGTAGCCATGATGTTGTGATTGCTGCAGAATGTGGTCTGGCATTATCTTGTTGAAAAATGCAGGGTCTTCCCTGAAAGAGATGACGTCTAGATGGAGCATATGTTGTTCTAGAACCTGAACATAGTTCTCTGCATTAATGGTGCCTTTCCAGACATGCAAGCTGCCCATGCCACAAGCGCTCATGCAACCCCATACCATCAGTGATGCAGGCTTCTGAACGGAGCGTTGATAACAACTTGGGCTATCCTTGTCCTCTCTGGTCCGGATGACATGGCGTCCCAGTGTTCCATAAAGAACTTCAAATCGTGACTCATCTGACCACAGAACAGTCTTCCATTTTGCCACACTCCATTTTAAATGACCCCTGGCCCAGTGCAAACGTCTGAGCTTGCTTAGAAATGGCTTCCTCTTTGCACTGTAGAGTTTCAGCTGGCAACGGCGGATGGCACGGTGGATTGTGTTCACTGACAATGCTTTCTGGAAGTATTCCTGAGCCCATTCTGTTATTTCCTTGACAGTGGCATTCCTGTTTGAGGTGCAGTGACGTTTAAGGGCCCGGAGATCACGAGCATCCAGTAGAGTTTTACGGCCTTGACCCTTACGCACAGCGATTGTTCCAGATTCTCTGAATCTTTTGATGATGTTATGCACAGTTGATAACTTTTTTTTTCCATTTACCATTTATTTATACAGGTAGTCTTATAGAGCCACGAGAACTCATTTTCAAGAGAGACCTGTTTAGGGAGCAGATGGTGGGGGTTCGGGGCCTTGCTCAGAGGCCCAGAGTGGGGTGAATGAGGATGGAGGCAGGTGTGGGTGTTTCACCTTTTCCACCCACATTTTTTGATGTTGGTACCGGGGCTTGAACCGGCGATCTTCCAATCACAGGCCCACCCTCTCTAATATAATAATATAATAATAATATCATTTTATTTAAAAGCGCCTTTCAGGAGACCCAAGGACACTTAACAAATACAGTTCAAACATTATCAGCGACAAATTGAAATATAAAATACATAAAGATTATAAAATGCAAAATGATAAAAATACATTTAGTAGAGTTAATGATAAGCTAGTCTAAAGAGATGTGTTTTCAGGGCTGTCTTGAACAGAGAAAGGGAGGTGGTGTTTCGAAGGTCTGGCGGTAGAGCGTTCCAGAGGTGAGGGGCAGAGCAGGTGAAGGCCCTGCTCCCCATGGTGGAGAGGCGGGCAGAGGGTACATGGAGATGTAGCGAAGAGGAGGATCTGAGAGAGCGTGATGGGATGGAGATTTGTAGGAGGTCAGATAGATAAGGAGGGGCAAGGTTGTGGATAGCTTTGAACGTGAGAAGTAGAATTTTGAAGATGATGCGTGATTTAACCGGGAGCCAGTGGAGCTGCTGCAGGACAGGAGTGATGTGGTTATAGTAGGAGGTTTGAGTGATGACACGGGCAGCTGAGTTCTGGACCATCTGTAACTTGTGGAGAGATTTGTTGGGGAGGCCGTAGAGAAGGGAGTTGCAGTAATCGATACGGGAAGTCACAAGACTGTGCACCAGGATGGCTGTGGAGCGGGGTGTGAGAGAAGGACGGAGACGGTTAATATTACGGAGGTGGAAATAGGCAGACCGAGTAATATTGTTGATGTGTGAAGTGAAGGAGAGAGTGGTGTCGAGGATGACACCGAGGCTCTTGACCTGAGGGGAGGGGGATAGCAGAGAGTTGTTAAGGGGGACGAGAAGATGTTCTGATTTTGAAATAGAGTTTTTGGTACAGACGAGAATGATTTCTGTTTTGTTACTGTTTAGTTGAAGGAAATTGTTAGAAAACCAGTGATTTAGCTCATTGAGACAGTCGGTGAGGATGGAGGGTGGGTGGGTGGAGTTAGGTTTTGATGACAAGTAGAGCTGTGTGTCATCAGCATAACAGTGGAAATGGACGCCGTATTTGCGGAAGATGTGACCTAGAGGAAGGAGGTAAATGATGAAGAGGAGGGGTCCGAGGACAGAGCCTTGGGGGACACCCGTGGAGACAGGGGAAGACTGGGAGCGGAAGGATTTAAGCTGAATGAATTGAGTGCGGTCAGAGAGATAGGAGTTGAACCAGTCTAACGGGGTACCTGAGATGCCAATGGAGGTTAGTCTGTTGAGGAGGATAGAATGACAGATGGTGTCGAAGGCAGAACTTAGATCAAGAAGAATGAGGATGGACAGAAGACCAGAGTCAGCAGCAAGAAGAAGGTCGTTAGTAATTTTTACTAGAGCTGTTTCGGTGCTATGGTGGGGGCGAAATCCAGATTGAAACTCTTCATAAATGTTGTTGTTGGACAGGTGAGAGTGAAGTTGACTAGCAACAGTTTTTTCAAGAATCTTGGAGATGAAGGGCAGATTGGAGATCGGACGAAGATTACTGAAGTTGGTAAAGTCAAGACCTGGTTTCTTGATGATGGGGGTGATGGCAGCAGATTTGAAGGCTGTGGGAACAACCAGAGGTCAGGGAGGAGTGGATGATATTAGTGATGATAGGGAGCAGAGACAGGAGACAGGATTTAACAAGAACTGTGGGGAATGGGTCAAGTTGACAGGATGAGGACTTGCTGATAATGTCAGTAATGTCATCAGCAGAGGGGAGGGAGAAGACAGAGAAAGGGAGGGGGGAGTTCAACAAGGATGCTGGAGGCAGTATTTGGTCCAAGGTGTTTATAAATTGATATATTTTCATTGAAATATGACATCAGGGAATCATCTCTAACTCTGCGCCACTACTCC
>JBBPBX010019072.1:0-20479 GCA_038048925.1 Garcialebias charrua
CCTCGATCCTCTGTGCATACGCGGCTTTGGCCTTCTTTATGCCATCATCCAGTTCTCTCCTGCACTTTCTCAACTCCTCAGTATCTCTAGACTTGAAAGCAGTGTCCCTGGCTGCCAGCAGGGTGCGGACATCCTTATTTAGCCAGGGTTTTTGATTGGGGTAAAATTTAACACACTTTCTTATGGATACATTTTCAGCACATGTACTGATGTAACCCAGGACTGAGGAAGCATAAAGTTCCAGGTCAACTGAACTTCCATTCGTAGCTGCCTCTTTGAAGACAGACCAGTTTGTGTTTTCAAAGCAGTCTCTTAGCATGGGGGAACTATCTTGGCGCCACGATGTGATCACTCTTTGTTCCGGCTTCGAACGTCTGAGTGGTGGTAGCTGTCTAGGGACCAATAGCAGGGAGCGATGGTCGGAAGCCCCGAGCGGTGGGCGTGTCTTCGCCGTGTACGCCCCCTTCACATTCGTGTAGACCTGGTCTAGTGTCTTATTTCCTCGTGTTGCTGTGAAAACGTGCTGATTGAAGGTTGGAAGGATGACACGTAAATCTACGTGATTGAAGTCCCCGGAAACAATGAAAAACCCCTCAGGATATTTACACTGCAGCGAGGTGAGTAAGTCATGAATTTCTCCCTGGGCGTCGTTGGCATTAGCATCGGGTGCTATGTAAACATTGCTTATTATTATCGCTGAATAGTCGCGGGGAAGATAATGTGGCCGACATCTTATTGTTAAAAGCTCCACAGCAGCTGAGCAGATCCTGCTGATAACGGCACAGTTCGTGCACCAGTCTTTGTTAACGTAAATGCAGACGCCTCCGCCTCGCGTTTTCCCCGTAGTCTCGATGCACCGGTCCGTTCTGAAAAATAGCTTATTATCCAACTCATAAACAGAGTCAGGAGTGTCTTCATTGATCCATGTTTCCGTGAGACAAAGCACCGAACATCTCCTCATCTCCTCCGACGTTGTTACTCTCAGACGAAGCAAATCCATCTTGTTGTCGAGCGAACGCACGTTGGACAGGAAAAGAGCCGGCATCGGCGGTCTCCCGGTTTTAGCGTCTGCCCGCAGTCTCGTCATAATTCCTGCTCGACAGCCACGCTTTTTCCCTCGAGAGCACCGCTTTCTTTTCTTTCCTCCGCGCATCTGCTTCCAGAAAGATGATCTAAGCAGATCCAATCTTCCGAGCTCTGATTTGAGTTCGTTGCTGATTTCAGCTGTGCCTTGTGGTAAATCCGCTCCAATTCTCAACAGCTCAGTTCGGCTATAATTCACCCGCATAAAACGCGCAGAGTCAGGTACAAAAACACTATTAAAACTACTAAAAACTGGGGATGTTCTGGGAGCCCATGAAGCTGCTGCTGGTCTGAGCGCGGCCATCTTGCTTTAGATGCTGCTGATGTGAAAAACAAAGCTGATGAACTCAGCCTCCATCAGACCACTTGATGTCCGCCTCTGCTCAGCCTCAATTAGCTAACCATCCAGTGATGCCAGCTGAAATGAGCACTATGTAACAAAAATTTACCTGACTGATGTGTGGACACAGAGGGGGACAAAGGCTGTGTGTGTGTGTGTGTCGTACCCACGGCCCTGGCATCCGAGCCGCTTCGACACATCTCTCTGCAGCAGGCCCTCCAAGAGATCTTTGAGCTCTGCTGTGAAAGAGTCTGGCAGCTCCACATCCTGCGAGAAACAGAAAGAGGAAACAAGGGGAGGGGAGTCAGCGTGAGAACGGGTGTTTGAAAATAGATCAACATTTATGCTTATTAATGCTTTTCAAGGTGACACTGTGCCACCTCGTTATGAACAAATCTGAGACAACAGTGCTTCCACATCATCCCATCTGCAAGCCCGGAAGTGGCACAGCTCTGTGGAGGTGGGTGCTGAGGTTGTTAAACAGTGACAGAGGAAAATCTGGACCTACTGGTTGTGACGAGGAAAATATTGGTTTGGCAAACTTTGTTCATGCATTCATCATCAACTGAGATCTTACTTGATAAATGTAAGTCTTGGATTTATTGTAAAAAGTAATTCAGCGACATGAATGTGATTTTCTTTGAAGAAAATTCTTAGGCCAGTCTGAAAAGTGACAATGCAGCTGCTGCCCAAAATTCAAACCTACGTTTGGAAACATCTGAGCTAAGAACAATGCCTACAGTTGTATATGTATGAACTGAATATGTGTAACAAGAAGAAGAAGTAAGATCTAAAGAGATCTCAAAGCTGATAACAGCTCGTTATGATCTCTATGTTAACCTCACACCTGTGACTTTCACTCCCTGATCGCTGAACTATGAATAAATGCATTTGACAACAGTTGGTTTACACACATAGTATAATAAACAACCATTTTATTCTGTCTACCATAAATCGGACTAAATGTACAGTATTCCCAAAATAATTTCTATCTACCGGTAGTAAATGGCCAAATTACAAGAGCGAGAATCTTCCCACAAAGTGTTTGATATCCTCGAAAAATCAACCAAGATGTCAGGAAAAGAACTGTCAACCTCCTTTACATCCTTGGTGCCACGTTCATCTGTTCAAACTATTATACAAAAACTATAAACAACATGGGATCGTCCTGCCATCAAACCACTCAGGAAGGAGACGGGTTGTGTTTCACAAATGAACACATTTTGGTGTAAAACAATACCCTCGAATTCAAAGTGTAAGATCTGTGAAGACGCTAGTTGAAGTCCTGGACCTAAAGGCTGCTCAGGAACAACAACAACATTAAATAAAAAAAGACAGATTTCAGTTTGCAAATGCACAAAGACTAAAGCCCTATTCACATGGGATTAGTTTTACCTAGGGACCACATGCTATTCATAATAATTACAGAGATTGTCTGTGTTGGTAATCCCATGTGAATTGACCATGTCAGTAATTTTTTAAGTAAAAATGCCCCTGCAAATTACCTACCGGTACTATATTTTACTGAACTCTGAGTTCCTGTGATTAAACTAATCCAATGCGAACAGACATATCTGTGATTTGGACAGAAATGTGCAGGATCCGATATGTAATGAGGATTTTTTTGTTTTTGTTTGTTTAAGCAAAATTATTTGGAAAAATATAGAACAAGGTTATTTTAATGAACGCGCTGCTCGAGTCAGCTTTGGTAGATGCTGCTACTTCCTTCACAGTAGATGACAGCAGGTGTGGAGACGTGTGCAGCCGGTGATCAGCTGATCAGTCCATCGATCCATCCATTTTCTGCTTCTTTCTTTTCAGGTAACGGGGGTCGCTGGTACCCATGTCCAGCCATCACTGTGCGAGAGGTGGGCGACACCCTGGGCAGGTTGCAAGTTCATTTCAACTGGCAGCTCAGTGGATGCACGTGACATGTTAATCATCTGGGCTTAACGTGACTTGCAATGCATTAACATCATATCTGGAAGATGTCTGTAAATTTCAGCTAAATCTCAGGCTTTGGTTATCCCGTGTGAATGCACCACATAAAAAGCAGACGGTGGGGAGTAATTTATTTATTACAAGTGGTCCCTAGGTATAACTAATCCCATGTGAATAGGGCTTAATACTTTAATTTTTGGAGACGTTCTGTAGTCTTGGGAAACTATAATAAAACTGTTTGGTCAAAACGTCCATTGTTAAATTAGGAGGACAAAAGGGGGAAGTTTGTGAGCCTGTTTTCAGGCTCACCTTTCCCAAACCAACTGTGAAGTACAGAGGTGGAAGCATCATGTTTGGTTACAGGATGGAGAGCACGTCATTAAATAATGAGAAATGAACATTATGTGTAAATATTGAAGCAGCATCTTGAGACACCAGGCAGGAAGTTAAAGCTGGACATTGATTCTAAGCATACTGTTCAGTCAAACAGTTTAGAGACAATGATATAAAGTAGATTTTAATTTGGTGAGAGTACAGTAACAAACATAAAGTACCTAAAATATTTTCTCTTTCATAATATTTTGGCATTTAATAAACAAATAATTTTGGGTATCTTAACTGACCTAAAAAGAAAACATTTAGTCTGATTTATGTCACAGTGAAATAAATGGTGTTTCTTTCCATACAGTGTGTGTAAACATCTGGTTTCAACTGCATGTTTGATACAAGTGATTCAGAAGGCTTGATGTGTCTAAACTTGCTACAGGGATACTGCTTCACCTTGTTTGTTATTGGTTCTTCGCAATGCAGGGATATATATATATATATATATATATATATATATATACATACATACATACATATATATATATATATATATATACATATACAGTATACATACATATATACATACATATATATATACACAGTATACATACAGTATACACACAGTATATATATATGGATGATATCTGCTGTATAAAAAAAAGTCAGTCTTTTGTTGTTGTTGACCACTTTTCCCAAGTGTTTCATGAAGATGTTCGAGAGAACACATGCCAGGGACTGCAACCTGCTCCATCCATCTTGTTGTGTCTTGGCCTTTGCCTTGCTGTCTGCTTCTACTGTCTGTAGGCAAGGAGGCCATTAATCACGTTTAATAAACACTAAGACATACAAAGACATATTTTATACCTTTTGTGTCTCAATAGTAGACTTTTACACTCTCCCTGCCTCTGACTCACACACACAGACCCACACTCATACACAGACTAGGACCAGGATTAGAGGCTAAACCCGATTAAGTAGCAGGATTAAAATTCTAATCTGGATTTATACTGATACCAAAGATTACATTTTCTTTGTTTAGACACCGGCGACGTCAAACAGGTCTCTGGGTGTGTATACTGGACTTTTCTTACTTGTGAGGACCTTTTCTGGTAGCTTGTTGTGAGCAGTATCCTCACAGGGACCAAAGCAGAGATGTGGACAAGTTCCACAGTGACAGAAAACTAGCGGAGCTGTGAAGCAGGGTGAAGCTTTTCTCTCTGCAACTTGTTAATGTAAAGCCAGGAGAGGATGGAGGAGGCAGATGTGTCACTGTGTGGGCTCAATGGACACCATTCATAAAGAATTTGACCCATGACGTGAAAAAGGCTCCATAGTGAATTCTTCAGACACGCAACATTTACACTACAATTGTTGTTAGTGGGATAGAGACATTTTATAAAACAAGGAAGACTGTAGCATTTCTCCCCAACACTAAATATGCAGCTACAGTGAAGATGATGATGATAAATTTGATTTCAGACAGACATTTCACCACAAAACATAATACTGAATACTATCATGTTTCCAAGTATTGATACAATCTTAATATCAAATAAACATACCCAATTTTTATATGCTAATATACATTTGTTTCTTTTCCTTTCCTCTAATGGTGACTGTGAGTCTGAAAAGGAGTATGATGAAGTTTAACTTATATTATCATACCCCTTATCCATTCAATAATTCATAGGATAAATAGTCTTCCTGTTGCCTGTATCCCTTCCAGAAAAAAAGAAGTAATATTAATTTTAATAATTAAAAAAATAAAATAAAAAATAAAAACAGTATTTTCTGGACTAGATGAAAGTATCTACATATACCTACTCACGTAGATATACATACACATCTACCTGCATAAATACATAGATAACATTTCCTTATTTACACATCCACATATATTTACACACATATACACAGATCAGCACCCAATTGTCCAAATCATCCTCAGTTCTATCATTACCATCCAATTTCTCACCCTTGATCATCCTTATACTTTTGAATAATAATCATTTTTAGTCTTTTCTTAAAATACCTCATGCTTGGACTTTGCTTCAACTCTTTGGTGAGTTTATTCCAAATCCTCACTCCAATGACCGAAATGCACATTATTTTCATTGTTGTTCTCACCTTCAAAGTTCTGAAATTCAGGTTTTCTCTATAGTTATATCTCCCGACTTTGTCAGTAAATAAATTTTGTATATTTTCTGGTAATAGTTTGTTTCTAACTTTATACATAAATTGTGCAGTTTGAAACTCTATCAAATCTTGGAATTTAATAAAATTAGAATCAATAAATAAATTGTTAGTATGACAATAAAAATCAACCTTATGAACTAATCGAATGGCTCTTTTCTGTAATGTGCATAATGGTTGGAGCGAGGTTTTGTAAGTGTTGCCCCAAACTTCCACACAGTAATTTAGATATGGCAAAATAAGTGAGCAGTAAATAATATGAAGAGCAGAATAATTTAAAAATTTTCTAGCATTAGAGAGAACAGCTACACTTCTTGCTATTTTAGATTGAACATACTTAATATGAGGTTTCCAACAGATCTTATTATGAATCAATACTCCCAAAAACCGAATTTCCGTCACTTTCTCCAATATCACATTATCAATTTTTATTTGTGACTCACTATGCCCGTTACAATTCCCGAATAACATAAACTTGGTTTTATCTAAATTTAGAGATAATTTATTAATATCAAACCACTTTTTCAATTTACATAACTCTAAATTAATTTCTATCAAAAGCTGCCGTAAATTTTCACCTGTACAAAAAATATTTGTGTCATCTGCAAATAAAACAAAAGTAAACAATTTAGAGACCTTACATATGTCATTTATGTATAAATTAAACAACTTTGGCCCCAATACTGAACCCTGTGGGACACCACAAACAATGTCCAAGCACGAGGACTGGAAATCACCTATTTGCACAAATTGTTGCCTGTTACTAAGATAATTTTTCAACCAGTGCAAAACTACTCCTCTCAAACCATAGCACTCTAGTTAGTATTTCATGATCAATTGTATCAAATGCTTTTTTTAGGTCGATAAATATCCCAACAGCTGGTTTCTTTTTGTCTAGTGCATTGGTCACTTCTTCTATTAATTGAATAACTGCCATCGCTGTAGATCTCTGTGACCTAAATCCATACTGATTCTCTGAGAGTAGTTTGTATTTATTAACAAATCTATCCAATCTAGTAACGAATATCTTTTCCAAAATTTTGGAGAACTGTGGAAGTAATGATACAGGTCTGTAATTTGTGAAATGATGTCTATTTCCAGATTTATATATTGGGATGACTTTTGCAATTTTCATTTTTTGTGGAAATATACCTGTTTGAATTGACAGATTACAAATATATGTTAGTGGCTGAATAATTTCCTCAATCACCTTCTTTATTATTATTATATCAATGCCATCACAGTCAGTTGACCTTTTATTTTTACATTTATTAACTATGTCTATAATTTCTTTACCTTCCACTGCTGAGATAAACATGGAATCTGGATTTCTACTAATTAAATTGTCATTTAGTGTTTCATTTACTGTGGCTTGCGGAATTTCATCAGCCAATTTAGGCCCCACACTAACAAAATATTTATTGAAATGATGAACTATCTCTTCTATATTATTAAAGTGTTTATCATTGTTTGTAAAGTGTTGAGGAAAGGTAGTATGCCAGGATGTTTTTCTAATGACACTATTTAAAATATTCCAGATACCTTTAATATTACTTTTATTTCTCTCCATCTGTTTGCTATAATAATCTTGTTTTGATGTCCGTAAGATAGTGGTTAATTTATTCTTATATTTCTTGTATTTATTTTCAGCCTCAATTGATCTATGCTTTATAAAGTCTCTGTATAGTTTGTTCTTTTTCTTACAGGCATTTTGTAGTCCCTTTGTGATCCATGGAGTTTCTGAGTATTTATTTTTATGAATAAACTTTATAATGGGACAATTTTTATCATATAATGATTTAAAAATATTGAGAAAATTATCATATGCATTATCCATTTCAAATGTTTTCAATACAGACTCCCAATTTTGTTTAGATAAGTCATCTTTAAATGCTTTTATAGATTCTTCAGTTCTTAATCTTTTAGATATTGGATTATTCTTGCACTTTTCTTTCCTGTGGCAGTTGTCACAAACAACAAAAACAGGTAAATGATCACTTATATCATTAACTAATAATCCACTTATTGTATTATTATGTATCACATTTGTAAAAATATTATCTATTAATGTTGCGCTGCCAGATGTGATTCTGGTAGGTCTTGTAATTTGAGGGAAAAGGCTCAGACTGCATGTAGTATTAATAAACTCTTCGGTCGATTTGTGATTGTTTACATTCAGCAGATCAATATTGAAGTCCCCACAGATAAAATAGTTCTTTGTTGTCGTATTTGTATAGGTTTTCTCAAACCATTCTGTAAATAGGTCCATATTAGAACCAGGAGTCCTATATATGCAGCTTACAATTACATTTTTATTTTTTTCCATATATATTTCAACTGTTATGCACTCAAAGTGATCCTTAACCACATTAGACATGTTTTCATTTATACTATATCTAAGACTGCTGTTCACATATACAGCTACTCCTCCACCAATTTTTCCCTCTCTATTAATATAATTAAATTCATAACCATCTAGTTCAAAATCAGCTCTCTTCTCATAATTAAGCCAGGTTTCAGAGATTGTTATGACACTGAAAGGTTGATTAAACTGGCTTAAACAATCTTTGATGTGGCAAAAATTTGCATATAAGCTTCTACTATTAAAATGTATTATGGAAAATTTGTTGTCTGCTTTAACTGTCAAATTATATTGATGAGTAGAGTAGTAGCGACAGTTGTTCATAATGTTATAGAAAAAGTTATTTTCAGGATCCAAGTCATTTTCCTTGTCTTGGCTTTTATATTCGGTGTAGTCAAATGTTCTCAGTTCCAGACCATCAACATTGCTCTTTAGAGGTGTTTCTGTTTTGTCCATAGTTGATGAAGCCAACGTATTATATAACTGAGACATGGAAAGTGAGTGTCATTTGCAATCACCTGATTTCCCAATCTTCAATCAACGCATTCAGTTGTATTTATCCAGTTCAGCGATGTCCCGCACAGCCAGAATCTTTGCCTCTTCCGGAGCTCCATTTAATTTAATAAAGACCTTACAATTTGTTGTCCATGTTGACTGGATCTTTTTCTGCTTTCTTAGAAACCGGGCCTTTCTGGCAATATCAGCATTCTTCTTGGTCAAATGTTCATTAATATATACATCGGATCCTTTCAACAATCTGCCTTGTTTTAACAAGGCAAACTTGTATTTCCTATTTGTGAATCTCATGATAATGGCAGGTTTATCTTCTTTCTCCCTTCTTGGAAGCTGATGGCATGCTTCCACAGTGTCACAATCCATTTTTATTCCCTTGGTCCGGAGAAAAGAAGCCACTTGTTTCTCTATGACATCAAACATTTCAACTGATGGTTCACCAACAGGACTGGGTGCAGCCGCTGCCTTTGCATACGAACAGGGCTTGACTTTAAATCCAGTGATGATCACATCATTTATCCTATTGTTTTGCTCCAAATCAGCTACTCGGTTCTCCAAGACCGCAATCCTTTTGTCCTTTTCCTCATTAAGAAGTCTCAACGACTTCACTTCTTTTACCAAGTCCAGAATGTTTTTTTGATGGAGCCGTATGGCTGCCACTTCCTCAGAAAGAAAGTCCAAGGATTTCTTAATGTCATCAAGATCCTCCGATGCATGAATCTTCTTAGGTCCCATTCTTTTACAATTATTCTATAGTCTTGATGTTTGCTTGCTTAGTTTCTTTTTAAATCATATTTACAAGAAAAAGGTACCCACTAAACCAGCCAAAATAAGCCACATCATCACAAGTAAAATTCCTACCAGTAAAGTTAAACGAGAAAGTCCTACCAGTCACTTTGACTAGCCAGTCTGGGCCTTGTATATCCTACACAAGGTAGCATGTGCCTGGTGAGGCCTGGTGGAGCCTAGGCCCGATGAAACCAAGGCCAGATCAAGGCCAGATGGAACCTGGGGCAGACAGGGCCTTGTGGTGGCTGGGCTTGGAAGTAGATGAGCCTGGCAGAGCTGGAGCCTGCTAAAGCCTGGGCCTGGTGGGCCTGGTGGTGACAAGGCCCGATGGAGCCTGATCCTAGTGGAGGCTAGGCCTAGCCTAGGAGTGGTAGCTGTTAGTGGATCCAAAGCTCAGCTGCTGCTCAGCTGCTGCTCAGCTGCTGCTCAGCTGCTGCTCTGCTGCTGCTCTGCTGCTGCTCAGCTGCTGCTCTGCTGCTGCTCTGCTGCTGCTGCTCTGCTGCTGAAGATCAGTTATAGGATTAATGTATGCATGAGCACGTAGAGTGTACGCCCTACAATGAGTTCAGGACAACAGTACCATCAGTTTTGAGTCACTTAGTGCGTCAACAAAATCCTGAAGAAAAAGAAAAACAGAAATAATAATAATAATGAGCGAACCTCGAACCCGGTGGTGGACACCAGCGGTGAGGGATGCTGTCAAGCTGAAGAAGGAGTCCTATTGGGCCTTTTTGGCCTGTGGGACCCCGGAAGCAGCAGATAGGTACCGGCAGTCCAAGCGGCATGCGGCTCGGGTGGTTGCTGAGGCAAAAACTCGGGCGTGGGAGGAGTTCGGAGAGGCCATGGAGAATGACTTCCGTACGGCTTCGAGGCGATTCTGGTCCACCATCCGGCGTCTCAGGGGGGGAAAGCGGTACGCGACCAACACCATTTATGGTGGGGATGGCGTGCTGTTGACCTCAACTCGGGATGTTGTGAGTCGGTGGGCGGAATACTTCGAAGACCTCCTCAATCCTACTGGCACGTCTTCCACTGAGGAAGCGGAGCCTGGGGACTTTGGGTCGGGCTCTCCAATCTCTGGTGCTGAGGTCGCCGAGGTGGTTAAAAAGCTCCGCGGTGGCAGGGCTCCGGGGGTGGATGAGATTCGTCCTGAGTTCCTTAGGGCTCTGGATGTTGTGGGGTTGTGTTGGCTTACGCGACTCTGCAATATCGCGTGGACATCGGGGGCAGTTCCCTTGGATTGGCAGACTGGGGTGGTGGTTCCCCTATTCAAAAAGGGGGACCGTAGGGTGTGTTCCAACTATAGGGGGATCACACTCTTAAGCCTCCCTGGTAAGGTCTATTCAGGGGTTCTGGAGAGGAGGGTCCGTCGGATAGTCGAACCTCGGATTCAGGAGGAGCAGTGTGGTTTTCGTGCTGGTCGTGGAACACTGGACCAGCTCTACACCCTCAGCAGGGTCCTGGAGGGTGCGTGGGAGTTTGCCCAACCAGTTTACATGTGCTTTGTGGACTTGGAGAAGGCATTCGACCGCGTCCCTCGGGGGGTTCTGTGGGGGGTACTCCGGGAGTATGGGGTACCAGGCCCTTTGATATGGGGTGTTAGGTCCCTGTACGACCGGTGTCAGAGCATGGTCCGCATACATAGTTCCAATGTGACGTCAATCTGTGGATTGTCCTGTTTGACCCTCCCACAGGAAGGCAAAGCAGCAGTTGGAGCGCATTCTAATGGATGTCCATTTTTCACGTTGTTTTTTTTGTTAATTTCTAATTAATTGCAATGGTTACTTCGTGTTGGGCCAGTGGGTGTTCCAGTCGGGTAGACGTTTGGGCAACGCGCAGGTTTCACTTAATCCAAAAAAAAGTAAACGTGAAGGATTTATCTCATCGGAGAAACTCACAGCAGCCCCTCCTCTCTCTGAGTCTGGCTCGGATCTGCTCTGGAAGACGTCGTCCTTTTGGCCGGTAAACAAAATATTCTACATAAATCATTTTGTGAAACTATGTCAGAACAATGTTAGAGTACAACTGTCTGTGTGTTAGAGCTGTTTTTTTTTTTTTTCATAATTTAGCAACACCGTCTTGATGTGGTTAGCTTAGCATCTCGCTAACGCGACAACGGCCTCCTCACGGTCTCGCACGGTCCACCGGGACCGGCGGGGAGACCGTCCCAGTGGGAGAAGGAGGACGGGAGCCAAGTCGTGCGGGCGACGCGTCGGTCCCATGGGACGTGCCCCCGCGGCCGCGACGGATCCACGCCGTGCGACCTGAGCTCGACGGACCCTCCGCTCGAGTGGCTAACAACATGCTAACTTCCAACACGGTAACACTCAAAGTGCTGGTTCTGGTCCGTGTTCAGCTTGGACTGTTTGTGCTGGCTGTGTGTTATTTTAGTTAAACCTTTATTTAGCTGGTTAGATATGATTGAGACAGTTTACACACCTTTTTTGGATTTAAAGCTGTGAAGCTCTGCGCTGTGAAGCCGGTGTGCGCTCCTCGTAGTACTTAAATAATTAATGATATCAGAGTAACTACTTTGTGACTAGTTGTGACTAGTTGTCCAATTCGTCTGCCATGATTTCTTTCTCAAACTCATTTAACTCCGACCACTGCCATTTTGCTCTTGTTCCTTGGTGAAGCTGTGGTAGCGCATGTTTTTGTCCGCATAATTTGCTCTGGTTGTTCGTGTCTGCTAGGTCGCCATCTTGCTCGACTTTTCCGCCTTTAAATGTGGTGCGGAAGCCGGTATTGCTCAATACTGGGGGCGTGTCTGGGAACTATGTATTGCTGGCAGTAAGTCGGGCTCGTTTCCGGTGAGAGTTGGACTCCGCCAAGGTTACCCTTTGTCACCGATTCTGTTCATAACTTTTATGGACAGAATTTCTAGGCGCAGCCAAGGTGTTGAGAGGATCCGTTTTGGTGGCCTTGGAATCGCTTCTCTGTTTTTTGCAGATGATGTGGTCCTATTGGCTTCATCAGATCGTGATCTACAGCTTTCACTGGAGCGGTTTGCAGCCGAGTGTGATGCGGCCGGGATGAGGATCAGTTCCTCCAAATCCGAGGCCATGGTCTTGAGCCGGAAAAGGGTAGCATGCCCTCTCCGGGTCGGGGAGGAGGTCCTGCCCCAAGTGGAGGAGTTTAAGTATCTCGGGGTCTTGTTCACGAATGAGGGAAAACTGGAGCGTGAGATCGATAGGCGGATAGGTGCAGCGTCCGCAGTGAAGCGGGCGCTGTACCGGTCTGTCGTGGTGAAGAGAGAGCTGAGTCAAAAGGCAAAGCTCTCAATTTACCGATCGATCTACGTTCCCACCCTCATCTATGGTCATGAGCTTTGGGTTGTGACCGAAAGAACGAGATCTCGGATACAAGCGGCTGAAATGAGTTTTCTCCGCAGGGTGTCTGGACTCTCCCTTAGAGATAGGGTGAGAAGCTCAGTCATCCGGGAGGGACTCGGAGTAGAGCCGCTGCTTCTCCACATCGAGAGGAGCCAGTTGAGGTGGCTCGGGCATCTGGTTAGGATGCCTCCTGGACGCCTCCCTGGTGAGGTGTTCCGGGCATGTCCCACCGGGAGGAGACCCAGAGGAAGACCCAGGACACGCTGGAGGGACTATGTTTCTCGGCTGGCCTGGGAACGCCTTGGGATTCCCCCAGAGGAGCTGCTCCAAGTGGCTGGGGAGAGGGAAGTCTGGGCCTCCCTACTTAGGCTGCTACCCCCGCGACCCGACCCCGGATAAGCGGAAGAAAATGGATGGATGGATGGATAATAATAATAATAATGAATTCAATTTATAACGCACTTTTCATTAGTGAAAATCTCAAAGTGCTACACACATTCATACACCGGTAGCGGCAGACTACCATGCAAGGTGCTTTCCAGTCCTACCGGGAGCAACTCGGGGTTAAGTGTCTTGCCCAAGGACACAACGACACATGGTGTGGGGAACCGGGATTCGAACCTCCAACCTTCCGATCGGGGGACGACTACCATTACCACTAAGCCACGGCCGCCCTATACTGTAGTAAGTATAGTGCCCTAACGCAATTTCAATCCTGTGTATGTCCTGTACATATTGCAGTTCTGACAATAAAGTTGACTTTGACTTTTGACTTTGACTAAGTAAATAAGAGAAACCTTGTTGGAATATCAGCAACTGGTAAAAGACTGAGAAAAACCAGTGAACTGTGTCTGAACTCACCGCTGACAGTATAAAATTAAAAAAGTTTAACATGTTGAAACATTAGACCCCAGTAAAACCAGTACCTCAATGGATACTGGATTCTAAACAGAGTGAAAATAAGTAAATGTCTTGTGACAGTCTCACCATATTCTGAATGTTTGCCACCAAATGAGCAGTACAGCCACAGGTTATGAGCCCAGTTTGAAAATGAGCTTATTTCACGTGCACGCCTTGGAAAACTGCACTTTAGGTCATGTGCATTATGTTGCTGCCTCTCTCTCCACACAACATACCTGCCTTGTGTGGTATGATTTGTAGTTTTCTTGACCTACATTCACGATTACATTTGCGTTCACTTTTGAAGTTCCACAGATTTGGCTTGAGAAGGGGCTCGTTAGCATGAGAAGGTTTAATAAGCACCGTCTGGTTGGTACACGAGGTGTAAAAAGTTAAATCCTAAATGAGCCTGCAGCAGCTGGCACCATGAACCAAAATGAAGAGAAACAACACAACTCAAGCTGCAGGTGAAATAAAAACTGTAAAAACTTCTTGCTGGTGTTTGTTAATGACTCCTCTGTACATTTGTGCTAACACTTGGCTAGATCCTGCTTGATGTTAAAGTTTAAAAATAAATGTGCTTGAGCAGCACTTTTTAATGAGGCTTATCAGTGTTGTAATTTATGTTTTATTGATTTCACCAAACAGGCCAGGCCTGACAGTTCCTGCTCCAGCTTCACTTTTGTGACGCTGCTTCCCCCCGACCTCAGACACTGCTGGCTCAGTTTCTCTGAAGCCAGGTTTCCATCAGGGGCCGTCATCTCCCCGTGACAAAGTGAACCGTCAGTGGAGAGCTGTACGGTCCCCAGCAGGTACACAGAAAGATGACCCAGTTTCTCCAAAAACAGTCATTCAGCTCTGCAGCACAACCTGATTACAGCCTGCACAGGTACACACAACTGATCCATGCAGTATGCTAACACACACGGCAGGACAGGTGGACACATAAATGTGTGTGTGTGCATTTTGAATTACTGGACGTTAAACAAAATCTAAACCCATGTGTTGTGTGCGGCCTTCTGCTTTACTGTTATTTACACAGAAAACCTTTATTGGTTAACGTCTGTATCTATGAAAGAACAGATATATATCTTACCATGGTCAGCGTCATGCGGTCTATCTCATGTTTGTCTTTGGTCTTGTGCTGCCGGAAGGGGCTGTGCCTGGAAGGGAAAGAAGAGAGACTGGAGATGAGTGAAAACAGGGGGAAGGCAGCGAAGTGAGAACAAAGACAGTGAAGCAAAGAAACCAGGTCGGAGTAAGCTGCACACACACACACTAACACACACTGCTGCTCACTCAGGACTTTCAAGGCTCGTCATCCAACATGTGTAGGTAAAACTGCACATTCATAAATATTACAGCTCTTTAAGTGAGAAAAGTCCATTTGAAAGAACCCAGATTTACTCTCATTTAGGGCTTTAACAGACTACTCGAGTAATCAACAGATCGATTACTTGGACCTCTATAGAGTTTTTTCATTTCAAGTCAAGTATGCGTAGTGATGTCATCACGTTGCAGTTACAGAACAGAAATGGAATCAACTTCCTGTTTGGAGCGCGTTGCGAACCGGTGTTACACCAAGTTCTGTGACCACTGTGTATTGTGACCGTAGGGGGTGGTGTTGCATGAACTGTTGCAGGTCACAGAATATGGTGCAACACCGGGTCCAATGACCGAACCAGAACCAGCTTCCTCGGACGTTGTTTCACAAATAAAAGGCAAAAAATATTAATCTCTAAACCTACAAAAACATATTAACATATTAATCTCTAAAACTAAACTTAATGTGCAGCACCGCAGGCGATGGTGCGGGGTGGTCAACCGCCACACTGTTTTTAGTTTCGTTTTTGACGTGCTGCACTTTTTTTCTTCATTTTTGCAGCTTAATAATAATAACTAACAGTTTTGGTTTTCTTGTAATTTATTTGCTGTAAGATACTGTAAATGGTAGGAGCTTAATATATGCTCCCAATTTTTTGTTGATCTTTTTTTGTAAATAATAATTTATATATTTTTTTGCGGTTTTAATTAGTTAATTATTTTTTGCATCTTGAGATCCTATGACATCATCAACTATTCGAGCACTACTCGAGTATTATTATGTTAATATCGAGTTTTAAAATTATGTACTCGTTCAACCCCTACTCTCATTAGCCGCATGCAGCTTCAGGAGGCCACAGAGCTACAGGGAGTGGAGGATGAGTATTCCCATCATGAAAAAGATCTGTTTCTATTTCAGGTTTTGAACAGCGTTGTGTGAAAGTGATGTGTTGAAATCATGTTTTCAGCCCAATCCCCACAAACTGAAGCTAAGACCTGAACTTTTACTGTAATATGTTTCCAATGAGCTATGGTCAAAACACTAAAACTTGACTTTAAATTATTAAAATAATTGTTACGCCCCTTTTACTTTGACACTTTTTAAATATTAAACATGGCCAGATTGAAGTTTTATTCATTTTTCATGTTGATAAATGTTTTATGGGTGACCAGCATGGACTGCAATCATGTGATGTAAACTAACAGCTTGTGCAGCCATACAGTGAATGAACAAAAATACTGTTGTATCCTGATGCATGCACAATAATCCAGGTAGAAAAATCTAAAAAAGTTAAGTCTGGCCCTCTGGACAATCAAAAACAAAAAAAACATCTGAATTGAATTAAAGTTGCAACCTACATAAAATATTGCCAAAAAAATTAAGTTAAATAAGGTAAACAAAGGTTTAAATAATTCTATACATTAGAATATTAAAGTAGTGCTTGCATACAGTACATGTTTACTCCTCTACTTTAACGCTCCAATCGTTACCTTCACCAGCAACAAACTATAAATAGTTTAAATGTCAAATGATTTCAGATCTAAGAATCACCATCAGTGCAACACCTTTAAGTATTAAAGACTTCCACTAAGAAGGAAACATGTCCACACAGCTCACACACAAAACTAGGGTGGAAAAACTTTCACAAACTTTGATTAGAGCTCCATTAAATCCATTATTATGAAATGAAAAGATCATCCCACCACAGCAACGTTGCAAAGAGAGGATATCAAGAAGGGTATCGATCAGAGAAACATCCAGGAGGATAAGGTCCCACTGATGAAGCTGGGCAGATACCTGTCTGTAGGACCACTACAGGCTGCACAGAGCTGAGCATCAGCATGTCCAAACAACATACGGTAAGCAGTAAATATATTTAATTCTTACAACCATGGATAGAGCCTTGTCTTGGACAAAGCTCGTCATGTCTCGACCACCATCCCTACAGTGTTGTGTGTTGGTGGCAGCGTTATGTTGCAGGCACATGTTTCATCAGCAGGGACTGGGAATCTGGTCAGAGATGCAGGAAGGATGCATAACACAAAGTTTGGACTTTTTCAAGGAAACCTATTTGAAGTTATATTAGGCCCTGCTCCACTACTCTGAATATTTGTAGAACAGATATTTTCTGCTGCGTTTGCGCCTCCCATCTACTGTACATGTTTTATGGTGAGGAAAACAAAGCTTTTCAGAAATGATGTGGCAACCTAGTTTGCACATTTCCACCACCACGTGTCCCAGAAACCCAAACAACAATTCAGCTGTTCTTTTTTTCTGCCTCTGTCTAATTTTATCCGGTTCTAGTTGCCAATAAACTTTGATCGAGTGCTGAAATGTTGAATAACAGAGAGGAAATAGTAAACATGAAAATAAAATGTGAGACGAGAAGTTGATTGGCAGCCAAGATTCATCTTTTGTAAGTCCAAGCCAAAAGGCACCAAAACACAGCGAGTCTGAGGGGAAACTCGTAAATAATAATTATAATAATTTGTCACATTTGTCATCTGTGTATGTTCCCATACTTGACAGACGAAATTGGTCTTCTGCATTTAACCCAACCACCACCAGGTGGTGCAGCGAGCAGCGTAGTCACGCTCGGGAAGCTGGAGAATTAGGTGTGCACTCATAGACACCCCAAGGTGTGTAGTGGCCGGGGCGCGAACCCGCGTCCTTTGGGTCCCAAGTCGGAAGCCCTGCCACTACACCATCTTGGCTAAATCAAAGTCCGACTGAAGAAAACAGGAAACATTTTTGCACCAAGCAATGAGCCTGAACCTGTCAAAGTTATGAAAATGGTGCATCTGCAAACCTGTTAAGTTTGCAGATGATACAGCTGTGGTGGGATGCATCACAGATAATGATGAATCCAGCTACAGACAGGAGGTGGAACATCTGGAGAGCTGGTGCAAAGAGAACAACCTTCACATGAATGTGAAGAAGACGAAGGAGATGATTGTGGACTTCAGAAGGAACAAACACACCCACACCCCACTGTATATAGGTGGATCTGCGGTGGAGGTGGTCTCCAGCTACAAATACCTGGGTGTACACATGAATGATAACCTCAGCTGGAGCAATAACACCACCAGCCTGATCAAGAAAGGTCATCAGAGACTCTACTTCCTCAGACGGCTGAGACGAGCCGGTCTGAGAAGCCCAGTCCTCACCTCGTTCTACAGGTGTGCAGTGGAGAGCGTCCTGTGCTCCAGCATCAACGTGTGGCATGGAGGCTGCACAGTTGCAGAGAGAAAAGCTCTGCAGAGAGTGGTGAAGGCTGCACAGAAGTCTGTGGGAGTCAGTCTCCCCACCATCACAGACATTTACACCTCCAGATGCAGAAAAAGAGCCACCTGCATCATGAAAGACCTCACTCACCCAGCACACTCACTCTTTGCACCACTCCCCTCGGGACGGAGGTTGAGGAGCATCAAATGTAGAACCACTAGACTGAGGAACAGCTTCTACCCTGAGGCTGTCAGACTCATGAATAAATAAATAATAAGAATAAACACTGCAAAATGTCACATCATGCTGATACTGATCTGTTTCTTGTTGCTGCGTTCATCTGTGACCATCTGCTCATGTTCGTGCTGCTGTTTATAATGATGTTTTTCTACTACATTAGGGCTTAGTGTATTACTAGCTGATGTGATGTCTCTCTTAGTTAATCCTAGATGTTATTATTGTTTTTCTCTTGCATTTGTTGTTGGATGTAACTGGGACCCTGTGTACATAATCTCGTTTTCAACACATGTACTACATGCGGTGCAAATGACAATAAATTCTCTCTGACTCTGACTCTGAAAATGATTTCATGCTTTGTTGTGAAGCTTGAATTTAATTTTGAACAAGGGTGAAAGATTCAAAAGTAATTAATAATTAAATGATGTGTTTATACCTTTGATTTGAAATTATTAGTTCCCGTTTTCTTGTCTGATATTTAAAGTACCGTACTTTCCACCGTATAAGTCACATCTGTTATGCGTCACCACTGACCAACCGGAAAGGTGGGCCGGTGTTGTGCCAAAAATCGATTGGCCGCCAAACGGCGGTTTTGGGGGCGTACACAAGAGGACTTTAACAAGATTATATGAATAAACTGAACTGAATTAAAAACAATTATTTGTTTGCTCAACATTATAGTAAAGCTGTGTCTCAGCAGGGGTTGAATAGACTAGTCTTAAATAAAATAAAATAAATACTAGTAGTAAATAAAATAAAACTTAGAACAGCGGGGCTGTGGAGTCCACCACCACCCGCCCCACTGTTCTTAGCCTTGCTTTTTAGTGTGCTGTACATTTCTTTCACTTTTGTAGCTTAATAATAGTTTTGGTTTTCTTGTAACTTATTTGCAGTTTGATAAATGGTAGGAGCATAAATATATGCCTGATGTTTTGTCGTTCTTTATTTTGTAAATAATAAATGACTTTTTTTTTGGTGAATTTTTTTTAGCATCAAGTTCCTATATCATCAACTAGTCGATGTTGACTCAATTATTATGTTAATGTTGACTTTAAGAAATATTATGCAGTCGTTCAACCCTATGTCTCAGTTGAACTTTTCCTTAATAAATGCACTTTAATTGGGGCTGAGATGGGGTAGAGGCAGGGCAGCTGACTCAAGACCCAAAAGTCCCAGGTTTGATTCCTGATCACTGCACATCTCATGGTGTCTCTGAGCAGGACACATTATCCTCGGGTGCTTTCAATAGCTGTCCACTGCACCACCTGGTGGTGGATGGGTTAAAAGCAAGAGCCAATTTAACCATTATATGGGAACATACAATGATGACAATGCATAACACAGTATTATTATTATTATTATTATATCAGTTAATGGTCAGATCAGCTTCACTTCTCCTGGCTGGTGCAGTGATTTGATGTTTGCTCCAGGAGTTCCAGAGCGAGACGAAGGTGGCTCTGTATGGAAAGACAAGTGTCTCATTAATAGTTACTTTTACCTATTAATGAGACAACTGGCTTGCCATATTAGTCGAGGGCTAGTCGAGTGGCTGAAAATGTTGGTGTTCAATATTTTCCATGTCAGAATGAATGAAACTGTCAGATCTCAGCCAAGAAATGATTATAAATATGGGGGAGAAAAAAATATTAGTCGCTTCACATATTTGCATGTCTTAGGGCATGCAAATTTATGCAAAAAGGTGCAACTTATACAGCAACAAGTATGGTAAATGCTTCAACTTCACTTTTAGCCTGAATGTTAATAATGGTGTAGTGCAAAGTTCTAATAAAGAACAATTCTAGGAACTACATGTCATTTATAGTAAAAAAATAAAAATAAAATCGAAACAAGCATCCAGCCTATCTCTCACAGACTATTCTATTTCAAAACACAAAAGATTCAAACATCAATGG
>JBBPBX010019072.1:20520-44865 GCA_038048925.1 Garcialebias charrua
ACACACACACACACTTTACCTGAATTCTGACGTACTGGGTCCAGACCTTTGGCATTTACACACTCCACTTCAAACCCAAATGTACACACAGTCAACATCAAACATGCACCAAACAGAGAGCGTGCACGCCAGAGATGCTCAGAGCGAAGGGGGAGAGAGAGGGATTCAACACGGCTTCACTCAGAGAGGCAGAAAACAGGAAGTAAGAACGAGCAGTGAGAGCTGATGAGTGAGGAGGAGGACATGACGTGAAGTTGGAGTGGTTACCCTCTGAGGAGTTTGAAAAGCATGCAGCCTAAAGAGAACCAGTCTGCACTGCTGTCGTACGCCGTCCCCTTCTGAAGGACCTCTGGAGCCATGTAGCCATGAGTGCCGCTGTTAGACACAGAGAACAGCCTCAGTCAAACACACATTTCACAGTGGAGGCACAAAATCACCAGGACGAACACACAGGATTGACACTGAGATAAGAGCATGTAGAAATCAAGGTTTCTACTTGGAGTAAAAGTTGTTTATGACGGATCAGCTGCAGGAAACCAGCATCAGCCAATTCCTGTCTGTAACCTGCTCAGTAACTGTAAAACTATAAACTGCTTAATGTAGACACTTGTTTAGAAAATGATGTTTTTGTTCAGTTTACAAATCTTCACGTCAGAGTTTAAAGGTCCACTGACATGATGTTGGAAATTTGCATAAACTGGCACAACATATATAGCTTATATCATTCAGCTATGTTCGTTTTTGCAAACAAAATGATAAATATATAAAATTTTCATTCAAAGTCATTTTAAATTTGGCGCAGTGTTTCGTCTCGGGAAATCCGGGTACACGCGAATGCAACATCTGTGACGTAGTGTTAGGACCGTCAGTCATGCGCAGTCTGCATCTGCCATGATAACTCATAGTCATTCTCTGCCAGATCCAAACAGGACTCTAGCCAGCCATCAGGTGAAAAGAGGGAACCCAGACCAGTGGTCATTCCAGATGTTGCAGGGGTTTCAGAGACATTGAGACGTTTATTTTCTAAACACAACGTCCCAGTGGCTTTTAAACCCCAAAATACATTAAAGACTGGTTCATCCCAAAGATCCAGTCCCCCGGCACAAACAGAGTAATATTGTGTATGCTGTTCAGTGTCAGGAGGGTGATCAGTCTTACATCGGGGAAACTAAACAGCCACTGGCCAAAAGGATGGACCAGCACAGAAGATCAACATCATCAGGTCAGGACTCTGCAGTCTACACTCATCTCCAGGCCAGAGGTCACTCTTTCAGGGATGAAGATGTTCACATCCTTGATAGAGAGGAACGATGGTTTGAGAGAGGAGTAAAGGAGGCCATCTTTGTGAAAAGAAACCGTCCATCATTAAACAGAGGTGGAGGCCTCCGGGTTCAACTGTCTCCCTCTTACAATGCTGTTATTGCTAGTATCACTCAGCCCTCTGTGAATAGCAAACAACCATCAGGGTGCTAACGATCCATCGTTAGGCTGATGGTCCTCCTTGATCATGTGAGCAGCTGGTTTCGGCTGTCATCAGCCAACTGGTTGATCCACTGTGAGAGGGTGCTATTTATAAGACTGAGCTGAATACAGCATCTCAGACTGAGGAAGTCTTTCGGACGAAAGACGAAACGTTTCTACAATTTTTTTGCTTTTTTTTTTTAATGTCCAGAGGACCAGACTTAGCTTTTTTAGATTTTTCTACCTGGATTATTGAGCATGCATCAGGGTCTCTGCCAGATCGCCTTTTTTTTCTTTTTTGGTATAACTTGAAAAATGCCGTTATGTTGTGTCGCATTTGGGTGTTCTAATATCATCAGTGAACAAGTGAAACTTTTCACTTTCCCAAAAGATGAAATACTTTGTCAAGACTGGACAAAACAAACAAAGCTGTCCCCCTCGGAGCCCCCCTCGCTCCACCCGAGAGCCCCACTCGCTCCACTCCACCTGAAGGTAAGGCAGCACCTGCTGTTTCTTGTTCAACCCCCTGAACTAACTTCGGCTTCCCAAACTGAAGACAAATAGCTCAAATCTTCACTTAGATTGCTAAATTTGTCTGTTTTTATATTGTCCGCCATGAATATGTAAAAGGGGCGCTCTAGAGATGGTCCTAACATTACGTCACAGATGTTGCATTCGCGTGTACCCAGATTTCCCGAGACGAAACACTGCGCCAAATTTAAAATGACTTTGAATGAAAATTTAATATATTTATCATTTTGTTTGCAAAAACGAACATAGCTGAATGATATAAGCTATATAAGTTGTGCCAGTTTATGCAAATTTCCAACATCATGTCAGTGGACCTTTAAAGTCTAGTAAGACTTTTTGTTTAGCAGAGATCTGATGTCAGGAAGCACAGGTTCATCTGTTGAACCCAGATAGATTTCACTTCATTAATGGAGTGAATGTTTATAAAGCTACCACTCTGTGGAGATCCACCCCCATACGCGTTTTGGCACATAACTTGTTCCACTATCTCAACAACTCATGTATTAAAAGGTTCAGCTCGTTCAGGACATTCCAGCTGTGACTTCTATTTGTGCATTTTTAAACTTTTTGAAACATTTAGTTATTTTAGCTGTTGTTCTTGTTGAAAATAAATGGAGCTCTCTTCACATCTTTCAAACCGTTTGTGCTGTTTACAACCTTTGACTGCTCATTTCAGCTTTGGTTCTGATTCAGCGCTGTTCAGCTGCTTTTGCTAATTTCAGCTTTTTATGCTCCTCTCAGCTTCTTTCTGCTAAAATCTTTTTTATAGTCTTTTCAGCTACTTTTTGTTGTTGTTGCTAATTTCAGATTTTTTGTAATCCATTAAGCCTCTCTCTGCCTATTTCAGGATTCTGCTAGTTTCTGCTACATTTCTGCTCTACTCAGCCTTTTATTGTAGTTAAGAAAGTTAAATCTGGTCCTCTGGACGTTCAAAAAAACGTCCATTGTGAACATCCAGATGACCAGACAACTTTTTTTGGATTTTTCTACCTGGATTATTGAGCATGCATCACAAAACTTCTATTGTAGTATTCAGAAAATATTCAAGTGCCTTCAATTTTTGCATGTTTATGTTGCCACCTATCATAATAATAATAATAATAATTGTCTAATCTTGTCATCTGCGTATGTTTCCCATACACAGACGAAATTCGTCTCTGCATTTAACCCAACCACCTACCAGGTGGTGCAGTGAGCAGCCATAGAAGGCGCTCGGGGAGCTGGAGAAAATAGGTGTGCACTCATAGACACCCCAAGATGTGTAGTGGCCGGGACGCGAACCCACGTCCTTCGGGTCCCAAGTCAAACGCCCTAACCACTACACCATCTTGGCTCATAGTGATCTATTTATTTTTACCATGTTGTCTGCTGAGTGGAACACATGTGACCACACTAAAATTAAATGAACAGGTTAGCCTCTTTCTTTGCTTGTCCTGCTAATTTGTTGAAACACATTAAAATAATTGACCAGCAGATGAACAATGTAAACCTACCCCTTCCTCTCTGCACGTGTAGTTAACACAGAAGTTACTTACACGCTGGCGTGGGGCTTCTTTTTGGAGAAATCGCAGGCCAGGCCGAGGTCTGAGATCCGAACTTGGCCGTGCTCATCCAACAGAATGTTAGCAGGCTGAAGGACGACACACACAAGAAACATTTGTAATTCATTACTAAAGATTTTTTTCCCCTCCCCCCAGCAGCTTCAAATTTTGTGCACACACAGATAATAAAAGGAGGGCTCCTGTCCTGGTTATCCTCTGTGACTCGCTTGTTTTCGTCTCCCTCCTACACTGTGCCTCAAAGTATCATTTGCATCACACTTGGATGTTTATTGTAGCCCTGAAACTGTTCCCCGATCTCCTGCTAAATAAATCTATTATGGCAACCAGTCCAAACAGGGTAAATGGAAGAAAACCAGAAGACTGTTTAAAACACAGCTGATGATGATGTATACACATCAAAATTGGAAGTTAGGTTCAGCGTTTCAGTCAGTATCCCTCTTCATATTCCATTTTCTACACTTCTCTATTATTTACATTTTAATGTCAAATACCTGAATTAAATCAGCATAAATTAAATGCTTATGCTCTGACAACCTTAGCAGCAACTAAGGGTCTTTTTTCCATCACCTCCGATTTAAAAGTGTAAACACAAACCAGGATTTGGTCAAAACGGATCTATTTTTGGCAATCCTCAAAATGTGTTGACATCTTCACATTCTTCACGTTATAGTTTATAACTGCTTAAAACGGGGTATTGTACACTTAAGCCTGAAATACACCTGAGCATCCTCAGGTACGCCACTCTACGCGCGCATTTTGTGCGCATGTGTTTTGCTGCTATACTTCAGAAACTATCAGCTTTCAAACGCTCGCGTTCTCCTTGTTGTAATATGAGCAGCTGCGCACGGAGGGGACTCAACTGAGCTCGCTGATTGGTCACTTGCTGACACGCCTACTGAAATGATTGACAGCTTTCAGTCAGCTCATGTAGCTCGCTGAAGACCGCGGCGGTGTTTCTACTATATATGTTATAAAAAGTTCTCTCAGAAATAAAAATAATAACAGGGAGTGCTTTTCCTGCAGCACACAGCCCACCAGGGATATTTAAAACATCGCGCACCCAGGTAGGACCTGAATTCATTCATTTCATTCATGGAGTGAACGGAGGAAGAAGTGATTACTTGACTTTAGGCAAAAAAACAAAAGAAAAGGCCCGATCAGCGATAAAGAAGGGGAATTTATTTCATTTGTGTAACATACAAAACAGTCCGGCGCCGGGGAAGTTTATGGTCAGACACCGCGCATCGCGCACGCGGACGTAAAAAAAAAGCTTTGCGCGTATGCCCTGAGGGGCTACGCGGGGCTACGCTTTTGCCTTGACGTACGTACGTTGCGTATAGGCGTATCGTGAGAACGCTCAAGTGTATCTCGGCCTTTATTATTTGCTTTTCTTTCCAAACACATGCACAAAAATCTATACAACATTACAAATCTTCATCTCGGGTCACTATACATAAAATACATAGAAGAAAAAAAAAATACAACAATGAAAACTAATGAGAACGACAAGCTAAAATAAAACCTCAAAAACAACAATACGGTAAATACATCATGCAGAATCTGAAAAGGCTGAAGAGCTCATTAATGGCTCACCTTCACACCAGATATTTTGCTATTTCTCATAAAATAAAAATTGTTAATGAATAAGAGACTCAAGTTTGCAAAGTTGCATCTGAATGACACAAAATACTTTTGAAACGACATTCTTGAACAGATGACACCAAGTTAGACATGTCTGGCACAAACTAAATAAAATATAATATTATAAATAATATCACATGTGGAGTTCCCCAAGGCTCTGTACTTGGACCAAAGCTATTTATTTTATTCTTGTTGGTTTTGATCAACAGATACGGATTTAAACTATGCATTGAATTTATAAATGTAAATTCAATGTATAGTTTAAATCTGTATCCGTTGATCTGCATCCCTATGATATGATATACCAGTGTTGGTATCAGGACATAGCTGCAACATCTACCAGGTCAAATTAGATGTTCCTAAATTTATTATTAGATTGTATGATGAACATTACAGTAATAACACACAAATACTACATCTTACTGCTTTGAGCTTGCAGAGAAGTGAAGCAGTGACGTCTTAGCAATGACAAAATGTTGCTAAAAAGTGTTTAATGGAGCCTAAACGTCAGTTAATCTTAGTAATGACAATATGCCACTATGTGCTTTTCTCCCGTGCATGACTCTGCACTGGTTTGGTGAGGGTGTATTAGCACAAATGGGGCTGATATTAGAGGAAACAAAGACAGACTGCAATATTACCGTATACTAAATTAATATGTGTACAGTATTGTGTAATATTGTTTGTGCTGCTGTTCGGCGTTTGTTTTTGTTCTACTAGTGCTTAGCGTATTGTTAGTTTTTCTTAGTTCATATCTTAGATCTTATTACTGTTTATCTTTTACATTTCATTGTTGGATGTAACTGGGACCCTGTGCAATGATTTATCTTGTTTTCTGAAGTTTTATTTTGAAAGTTCAGCCAGTGCGATTGGGGCCTGTTCCTGCCGGTGAAAGCGTGCTCCCGCTCGTCTGACCCAGTCATACACGCACGAAGTTATCTGGACGTTCACTGGACAACACAGTCCGTTAGTGTCCACAAACTTCTCAGTCCTCACCTCGCAAGACATCTCGTCACCAGGTAAAGAGGCTTGTTTGTATGCTGCACGTGTGAGAAGCCCAGCTAAAACCCGTATGGGAAAGCCTGCCACCCTGGTTGTTTCAAAATAATCAACTTCAGCTAACTTAATCTTCATCTTCTTCCTCCTATTTCTTATTTTTCATAAGCATTTAATCTGTCAAGTAATGTGCCAACAGTTAAGTTTAAACTGTCTGTTTTAATTTGAATTCTTGTCAACGTAGTTATTAAATCAGAGCTAATATCGATACAAATGTTTAATGTAATTCTTGTGATAGTTTCAATAAAAGGTCTATTTTCTGGTAGACCAATATAAATTGAAGTCTCCTGTGAAATTACATTTCTGGCTAATCACATCGTCAGATTTATTGATTTATTCTGAAAAAGTTGAGACCCCGTGAATTGGTGGCATGTTTGTGCAGATAAAAGTCTGCTCAGCGATGCGCACCTAAAACTATAGGTAAGTCAGTAAACTGACCTCGTTTGTGTTTAATTACACAAACGGCCTATAGATTCCTTTACACATGTATCATATGTGGTGTGTATGACAAATAAACTAACTCTAAATCTCACTTTTGTGAATAGTGGGGAGAAAAAAGTCACTAGATAATGATGTGAACAAGTTCGTGAACATAAGGCAATATGGACAAATATTGCAAGTGTGTGGAGAAAGTAGGTTCGTATGTGCACTATTCCAGGCATAGAAACAAAATTATCTTTAATAAAGGTCTGGTAGTCTAAGCAATTTAAGTAATGAAAACCTGGAGCTTTATGATGAAACACAGTAATTATCTCTAAAAGAGTAGCAGATTAAAGATGGAGATTGGTGCTAGTATTTCAAAGATATCCCAAGAAAGCAATCAGTGTCTCAAACCAGTGATTCTTTCTGAGCATGGCACCCTCATGATTAACTTTTTAAAACAGGTTTTGCTTTACTTTCAGCTAAAAGAGGAGATAATGCCCTTGTTAAGGGATACTTTAGGATTCATCTTTGTTTGGTATTGAAGTAAGAGGTCAAAAGTTTATTTAATTACAATGGGTGCTTTGTGGGCAGTAATGAAGCCCAAGTGAAATGTCAACAGCTCTCCAGCTTTATGAAGCAGTTCAGCTTCTGCTGCATTATTAGACTTATGAAGCTGCTAGGATAGTTTTACAACAGATTAATATTTTACATTACCCTGTTGTGCAGCTCTAAAAAGTACAAGACCTAGCATTTTTTGAAGGAATACCTAATGCAAACTTTCATGTCAGAATATTAAACTACCGTATTTTCTGGAATATAGGTCGCACCCGAGTATAGGTCGCATTGTCCAATTATTGCCAAAGAATTGGAAAAATCCATATATAGTTCGCACCTGAATATAGGTCGCACCTAAGTCAAAATGTGGACCGTGTTTAGCTCTGCTGCAAATGTCTCTTCCACAGGAGCGCACAGCAAGGCTTTTAAGAAGATTAACACTTAAAAACAATTATTTGTTTGATAAAAATTATAGCAAATATGTGTCTGAGCTGAACTTTTCTTTAATAAATGAATAATTTTAGCAGGATAAACACCTAAAAAAATATATTTGTTAGCTGAAATTATTGTAAGAGTGTGTCTCAGTTTAATTTTTGTTAATAAATGATTAAAAATAGGGATGCACCGATACCGATACCAGTATCGGGTATCGGTTCGATACCATGTGCGTTTACTCGTACTCGTACTCATAAAAGGGCTCCGATACTACAGGACCCGATACCAGTTTAATTTCATTTCATTGACTATGTAAGAGTTCAAATGTAAAACTCTTTTTTTTTTTGTACAAGTTTGGACATTCTTTAAGCCCTGAAAGTATGTCCAAACTTGTACAAAAAAATAAAATGCCTCTGCGCGCGCACTGAGCCGTGCGGCTTCGGCGTTCTCCTCCTGTGTGTCCGCTCCTCCTCTGAGTCCTCCCTTTCGAGCGACAGAGCGCAAGGTACGTGTTTCAAATGAGCGACCGGAAAAAAGAC
This sequence comes from Garcialebias charrua, assembly GCA_038048925.1. Classification (NCBI taxonomy): domain Eukaryota; kingdom Metazoa; phylum Chordata; class Actinopteri; order Cyprinodontiformes; family Rivulidae; genus Garcialebias; species Garcialebias charrua. The sequence continues at coordinate 28,724 of JBBPBX010019072.1, forward strand.
AGAGCAGGTCTTCTGTGTGTGTGCGCGCGTGTGTTTTTGAGGCGTGAGCTGCAGCAAACTCCGTTTGGCTGCAGGACTCTTCGTGTTGATGTGGGGGGTGCAGCGAATCAAAGCGCAGCCCCCCCCCCACACACACACACACTGCTGAACACATAAACAATCCCCCCTCCCCTCCTTTCTGACGGAGGCTCCAAGTTGCTGGTGAAGATTCTCAGAGGCTCCAAGTTATTTCTGCAGGATTGAACGGAGTTCAGTGCAGATAAAGTCAGTGACAGCTGGGGTGACAGCTGAAATAAGAAGGTTGATTTTCCCTCTGGGGAACATGAATAAGTAAAGTTAAATAAAATAATAAAATCTGTAGTTAAATAAAACAGGTTTTTGAGCTGCATGCATTCAACTGGGACTTGTTGCTCTCTAAACTACAGTAGTTATTGAATCAAGTTACTTATGTAGGTAAACATAGATGTTTAACCCTTTAAAATACACTTGCTTGTTACTTGAAGCTGAATTGTTTAAAAACAGTTTGCACTTTTCAGAGAGCATTTTTAATAAACGTTGGCAAAATGTTACGATTTTATTTGATCAACAACACAAAAAAGTTTCAGGCTCAGGATTTTTTTTCACTTTAAGCCCTGTACTTTACAGATTACCAATAGTAATGTACTTTGTTTATTTATGTTTGAAGTGTCTAATGAAAATAAACAGTTTAAGTTAATTAGAATGATTTTAAAAAAATATTAAAGCTGCAGTATGTAGCTTTTTTTATGAACATATTTCTTCACTCTGTCACTACCTCCTGACAGACTGATGTTAGCCAGGTAATCTCTGAAAAAAATTTTAAAAAAATATTGTCCCCTTGCTTCTCCAGGTGGTAAATAAGCATTTCTAAAAAGAAAAGGTGACCCGCCATTTTCCAGCCAATAAAAACAGAGTTTGTAACCAGCCAATAAAAACAGAGCTTGAATTTGAATCAGCCAATAAAAACAGAGCTTGAATTTGAAATTCAACAGACCACAAGGGGGCAGAGCCACATATGGCTCTGAGGGGGAGGGATCAGAATGCTTTGCCTGTTGAAAATATTTCTAACTGCTGCAGTTCTACAGAAACTGCATACTGAACCTTTAATTAGTACTTGTATCGGTACTTGGTATCGGCAAGTACTTCAATGTAAGTACTTGTACTTGTACTCGGTTTTCAAAAATCTGGTATCGGTGCATCCCTAATTAAAAATCAGCTTATTTTATAAAAAGTCATAAATAGGTCGCACCTGAATATAGGTCGCAGGGCATGCAATAATGATAAAAAGGTGCAACCTATATTCCGGAAAATACGGTAAGACAATTTTAAGAGACTGAGCTGAAGCTAAACCCTCCCTCCTTCCCTCACAGGTCTTGGAGGCAACAGCTTGAGCAGGGAGGTCCAGACATCTCTTTCCACAGCCTCTTCCAGCTCTTCTGGGAAGACTCCAACGAGTTCCCAGGCCAACCGAGAGAGTCTCCAGCGTGTCCTGGGTCTTCCCCGGGGTCTCCTCCCAGTCAGACATGCCCAAAGCACCTCCCTAGGGAGGCACCCAGGGAGCATCCTTATCAGATGCCCAAACCTCCTCAACTGGCTCCTCTTGATGTGGAGGAGCAGCGGTTCTACTGAGTCTCTCCTGATAACTGAACTTCTCACCCTGTCTCTAAGGGAGAGTCCAGCTACTCTGCAGAGGAAACTCATTTGCCTGTATCCACAACCTCATTCTTTCAGTCACTACGAACAGTTCATGACCACAGGTGAGGGTAGGAACGTAGAAGGTAAACAGAGAGCTTTGCCTTTCAGCTCAGCTCCCTCTTCACCACAACAGACCAGCACAGAGTCCACAATACTGCAGACACTGCATCAATCCGTCTGTCAAATCTCACGCTCCATTCTTCTGTTGGAAACGACGTGAAAATTGTGTGAAATCTGTTAGCAGCACTCAGCAAATGTGTGAAGGATGACTCTCAGCTACTACCACACAAAATTCTAGCTCAAAAAGTGTAAAACTAACAGGGTTTACAGCGTTTCATAAAAACTAAATCCCCTGAATTTTCCCTGAGTAAAACCTAAAATTCCAGGAGATATTCAAGTCACGTGGAATGCTCTAAATTTAGCGTCTTAGGAGGCGGGAAGAGTCACACTCAGAGATGACCGTAAGCAGGAGTTCAAATAAAAAAATGTTCCAGGTTGTCTAGTGGACAACCTCTTGACAGAATCTGTTTGCCAAAATCTTTGATTGTCTGCAACTTTTACACACAAAAAAAAAAATTCAAGAAAAAGTAATTTAATAATGTATTGCACAAAGTTTACTACCGTATGCGCAAATGTTCTCAGTCAGTCAGCTTGTATCTTCCAAGCGGCCGACTCTTTCAGCAGCTGCTCGAGTGGAACTTGCTCATCACTGGACTTTGTAAGAGAGGCCCTCGCAGCAGATTAAAGCAGAGAAAAATCTTCTGACTGAAAATTGTCTACACTTATTGGTTACCCACACATATTTGTAATAATCTGGGTCATATAAATATTCATCTTTTATTTTTTGTTTTATTATAAACATTAAAACAGAAGACACAGTCCCCCCTCTCACCATAAGAGACACAACAGGCTGAACGTGCTCCTGCAGCCGCAACGTCTCCTTTGAGGACGTTTAGTCAAGCGTGCAAATTGGACATGTCTGTACGATGGTGATAATGCTCCAAAGATATTTACATTTATTACAAAGTTAGATTTTATATACAAAGGTCCCGCTGAGGTCGAGGCATGGTCCGAGAGGAGGAGGGGGTAGTGGTGTTTCAGTTCTCGTATCTACACCAGCTGCGGTGAATTTGTCATGTGAGAACACGTTTAATATTTCATTACATGTCATGACATTTGGAAAATAGTACAAGGAACTCTGATTGGTGCTCTCACCTGCAGTCTGTCTCTGAGTGGAACACTGCACACCTGCTGTGTATCAGACAACACGACCCGCCCTGCTCTGCTCGGATTGGGTAAAATTACGACTGTGCTTCTTATTTGTTAAAAGCACCGTCAGTTTAATCCCTGCTCATTGGATTGTATGGATTTTAAAAAAACAACCCCCCACACTGAACAACCTGGAGGTTAGATCTGGCTGTCCGAGACAAAAATAGTTGTCTCGGACAAACGGAAACCCCCGAGTAAGTGTACTACTGTAGCCTTTGGTACGTGCATACAATAACCATTCCTAACAATTTATGTCATTCAACCTTTATTTATACAGGTTAGTTCCCATTGAGCCTCGAGGACTCATTTACAAGAGAGAGCTGTTAATTAATTAATTAATTAAACATTTAATTACATTGTATAACATCAGTTATCAAAAAGCCACTGTAACCAACCAGTAAGGATGCATGTACTATGTACACTGTAAAAGCAGAACAAGGACTCAGTGATACTAGAATACATGCACATATCAAAATCTCAAAAAGATCCTCTTTGGTTAGCAGACCAGTGTTCAAATAGCCAGTTTTCCCTGTCTAGAAATGTGAAAATCATTTTCCAGGTTTTCCCTGATTTCCAAAGTTGCAAGGAACTCTGACGAACTGAGCTATAACCATTTTTATGTTTGATAAGGGTGCTTAGCTGTGGCGACCATCTTGAATAAGTTTGATCTCAAAACGTAATCACTTGCAGAGGTTTGTTCACACAAAGACAAACAACCACTCATAGGCACACAAAAGCAGGCAAACTATTTTTTTTACCTTTTGCTTTTGGAGGTCAATGATATGAAAGCACCATTGTTTGCAGTAATGGACAGTGTGTTGTCTGATGCCACACATGCTAAAGTTTTACATAAAGCCATTGTGTGCCCTGTTAGCATACAGAGTATGTTCTGAGCTACTACCACACAAAACTTTAGCTTTATAGCTGTACAACTGGCTGAGCTATAGCAGGTTATGTTTGATGAAGTCAATCAGGTGTGCCAGCCATCTTGAAAGTGAATTGGTTGTAGATGTACATACAATGATTAAAATCATTTATTTTGTATGGAGATATTTTATAAATAGACTCAGACAACAAAGACTGATCGACTTCACAGTGGGAAATAAAGAAGGCTGAAGTAGGAGCAGCGTTTGTAGGAGACACACTACAAGTGTAAGATGTGATTGTATCCTGTTGACCTTGACCTCTCTAAGTGACTTCAAACATCTGCTGAGTTCATGGCAGAAACCACTGCAGACATGTTTCTGTTTTTAGTTTTCTATATCGCTTTATAATGTAGCTGTTTTTGTTTTGTTATTTTAATATAATTTTCTTCCATGTATTTTTCAGTTTATATGCTTTTTTTAAGATTGCCTACTGTTGTCATCATTCATTGTTAAAACAGGTCTCTTGTAAACGAGCCCTCAAGACTCAATGAGACTAACGTGTATAAATGAAGGTTGAATGAAAAAAGACAGGAAGTTTAATTAAAACTTTGAAGACTTTGTCTTATTTCAGATCAGGGTCAATGACCTACCTTAAGGTCTCTGTAGACGACAAAGCGGTTGTGCATATGCTCCAGACCCAAGATGATTTCAGTTGCGTAGAAACGCATTTCTTTTTCGCTGAACACGCCATGCTGAGAGAGGTGGTAGTGCAGGTCTCCCCCTGGAAATACACACATGTAACATGTAGAGCAGTGTTTTCAATTTGTGGGGAGCAATTACTCCTAATTTTATTTTTTATTTTCCAGAGTGTTTATTTCTAAATACTGTAATAATCAACATCCCAACATGGCTTCAAATAAAATACTGCATGGAATGTTTTAATGAACTCAGTGACAGGGCTGCCACTAGTCTTGAATTAAATAATAAATAAAATAAAACAGTGGTACAATGATGTCCACTAAGGCTGGGGGGTTTGAATAGTGAATGTTTGTGTTTTTTTTTTTATGAGTTCAAGTTTTTTCTAGACTGAAATGGAACAGGGAATTAAACTTTAATACATTTGGTGCGAGATATTCAAACGGGTAAGAGTTAGACTGTGTGCAAGAAGAGAGGTACCCGGTAGGTTTTTTGGGGGGTGGGAGCGCTGATGAGAGGAGGGAGTAATTGCAATAGTGGAGCCTGGGGATGGCCAATGATGGCTTTGGATGCTATATCATCAGCCACCAACGTCGTTGGAGGAAACTGTACTTAAGCAATATAAAAACTAGACAGCATGGTTTTCTCAAATGATGGGGTGGCCATCTTGGATTTTAAGGTGACACATTTCCAATAATAACCTTAAAAAAAAAGTAAGTCTGGTCCTCTGGACCTTCAAAAAACAAAACAAACAAACAAAAAAAAAAAGTAGAAACATTTAGTCTTTCCTCCGAAAGACTTCTTCAGTCTTTCCTACCTGGATTATTGATCACGCATCAGGATATTCCAATAATAACCTTTGTTACTCTCCCCATTACAGCCTCTCACCATCAAAGGGACTGAGGTAGAGATGGCTGACTGGGACTGCAGGTTACCTCGGACCTGAGCTGGTCCATCAACACCACAGCCACAGTGAAAAAAGCCCAGCAAAGGCTTTACTTCATTAGGCTGCTCAGGAAAGTGGGTCTGAACCAGTGCCCTCTCACCCAGGTCTATAGAAGACTGACAGGTCTATAGAGGACTGACAGGTCTATAGAGGACTGACAGGTCTATAGAGGACTGACAGGTCTATAGAGGACTGACAGGTCTATAGAGGACTGCCAGGTCTATAGAGGACTGACAGGTCTATAGAGGACTGACAGGTCTATAGAGGACTGACAGGTCTATAGAGGACTGACAGGTCTATAGAGGACTGACAGGTCTATAGAGGACTGACAGGTCTATAGAGGACTGACAGGTCTATAGAGGACTGACAGGTCTATAGAGGACTGACAGGTCTATAGAGGACTGACAGGTCTATAGAGGACTGACAGGTCTATAGAGGACTGACAGGTCTATAGAGGACTGACAGGTCTATAGAGGACTGACAGGTCTATAGAAGACTGACAGGTCTATAGAGGACTGACAGGTATATAGAGGACTGACAGGTCTATAGAGGACTGACAGGTCTATAGAAGACTGACAGGTCTATAGAGGACTGACAGGTCTATAGAAGACTGACAGGTCTATAGAGGACTGACAGGTATATAGAGGACTGACAGGTCTATAGAGGACTGACAGGTCTATAGAGGACTGACAGGTCTATAGAGGACTGACAGGTCTATAGAGGACTGACAGGTCTATAGAGGACTGACAGGTCTATAGAGGACTGACAGGTCTATAGAGGACTGACAGGTCTATAGAGGACTGACAGGTCTATAGAGGACTGACAGGTCTATAGAGGACTGACAGGTCTATAGAGGACTGACAGGTCTATAGAGGACTGACAGGTCTATAGAAGACTGACAGGTCTATAGAGGACTGACAGGTCTATAGAGGACTGACAGGTCTATAGAAGACTGACAGGTCTATAGAGGACTGACAGGTATATAGAGGACTGACAGGTCTATAGAGGACTGACAGGTCTATAGAAGACTGACAGGTCTATAGAGGACTGACAGGTATATAGAGGACTGACAGGTCTATAGAGGACTGACAGGTCTATAGAGGACTGACAGGTCTATAGAGGACTGACAGGTCTATAGAGACTGACAGGTCTATAGAGGACTGACAGGTCTATAGAGGACTGACAGGTCTATAGAGGACTGACAGGTCTAAGACTGACAGGTCTATAGAGGACTGACAGGTCTATAGAGGACTGACAGGTCTATAGAGGACTGACAGGTCTATAGAGGACTGACAGGTCTATAGAGGACTGACAGGTCTATAGAGGACTGACAGGTCTATAGAGGACTGACAGGTCTATAGAGGACTAACAGCGAGTGTCCTAACCACAGGCATCTGGTAGAAGAACACCACACAAGAAGAAAGGAAGGCACTGCAAAGAGTCATAAAGACTATGGAGAGGATCATAGGGACTAAACTTCTTTCCATGGACTCAATGTATGAACAGTGCTGTCAAAAAAGAGCAGCTGGAATCATCAAGGACTCACTCTCTTATCAGACACAAAAAAAGTTCATATAACCTGAGACACAGTAGCATCATCATCCATAGTACAGGTAGTCCCCGATTTACGAGCGAGATCCGTTACAACGAGGCGCTCGTAAACCGGAAATCTCGTAATTTGGAACGGCCGCCATTTCGCTCGTAAATCCGGAAATCCGCTCGTAAATTGGAACGGTTTTCGCTAGCGCACCTAAAAACACTCTATTTTCATCTAAAAACTACTTTTGAGTGCATAAAAATGATCGGAAACGTGTGTTTATATGCTTAACTTGCTAACTGAAGTGAAAAAACACATGAAAACTCAGTATTTTTTTCGTTTTTTCCAAAAATGTGCAGCTCGTAAGTCTGGAACCTCGCAGATCAGAGCGCTCGTAAATCGGGGACTACCTGTACAAGTTGTTTTAATAGTTGTTTTCCTGCCACAGTCAGACTGATGGCAAAACAAAACCACTGAATCTGGTGCAATAACCCAACTCCACGTCACTTCACTTAAAAGAGTCAGTGGAGTCTGAACAGTGAAGAGACAGTGATAGAGCGTTCCAGAGCCTCTGGACACCAACTGAAACGCTCTGTCTTATTGGACATTCTGGTAGCGTTTAAGAATATTATCTAAATACAATAAAAAGAGGATCAAACCCAAAACTGAACCTTGAGATACCCCAGATACTGTTTTGGAGTAAATCTGGTTCATAAAAACTTTTAAGAGGTTTTGGATAAATAAGAAGTGAAACAATTTAACACAACACCAGATATGCCAAACAAGTCTCTCAGTCTATTAATTAGTCCAATATGATCCACAGTGCCAAAGACTTCGGAAGATAAGACCAACAAAACTAGTCTTGTTGCTACAGATAAAGTCCAGTTGTTCTGTATTGAACGCCTTTTTTGATTTTAACAAAACTAGGGATGCACCGATCCACTTTTTTTTTAACTTCCGATCCGATCCCAATACTTAAATCTGGATATCGGCCGATACCGATCCAGTTCTGATATCATCATCATTATTGATTTTAAATTAGGCTGTAATAATCACCTCTCAAGTACAATGTGTACACATATTTGCATGCATGTCCAAAAAGGCAACTTGAGGTAAGCTTTATTAATGTTGGATAAGTTTCAAAGTTACGATTAAATTCTGCTAACACAAAACATGTTTTATTTTATTCCTAGCTTTAAAGTGGGCATTAAAGAGATTAATTTAAGTGATTGTTTAAAGTTATTTTATATATTCTTTAATAATGGGGTGATATAAGAATTATTTTCTTCTTTCTGCACTCTTTTCATTCAATGTTTTCTTTTTGATGAATTTGTTTTAGTTTGTCTCTTTTAAATGAATGAATAAATGAATTAAATAAAATATTAAATAGCTTTACATCTGCTAAATTCATGGCATAAACCAATACTGTACAGATATTTTCCTGTTTTTAGTATCTTACATCGCTTTATAATGTAGCGATGTTTCTTTTTTATATACGGTAGTTTTCTTGTAATTTTTAATGAATATGCCTTTTTATGATTGTCTGCTGTTGTACTGATAAATATCTCCTGGAGGGTAAACTATATCTTGGCTGCAAGTATCAAGCTGTGAAATCCTTCATTTTTCTACAGCGGATTGCTGTTGGTCATTAATGACGATGAAGTTTTAACAACTTCTCTGTGAACAGTTGAGCTCCGGGACTTCAGCAGTGTGGTTTTCTTGTTCAGTCCGGGGCAGGCGGCCTGATTTCGGTCAGTTGCTCTCAGCCTGTCCCTCCTCCAAGATGGGCAAACAGAGCGGGTCAGACTGGACGCAGCTGACGGGGTCAGGATGCCTGTGTATCAGTTCAGCGAGAGTGGCGTCCCGCTGAAGCCCCGGAGCTCGAATGTCCAACGTAAAACTAACTTGACCGCAGTTTAATGTGGTGCTATGGCTCTGCAGACATTGCACGTTGCTGTCTTGTGGTGTTTAAGGCTCCGGCAAAGCCCAGCGTACTGCCTGTACGCCTCTCTACGCGCGCATTCTGTGTGCACGCGTTCGATGGCACACCTCTGCTTTTCGTTCTCACGTTAAATGCTCGTGTTTTCGCTCCAAATCCTTGTTGTAATTTGAGCAGCTGCGTGCAGAGGGGACAAACTGAGGTCGCTGATTGGTCACTTGCTGACACGCCTACTGAAATGATTGACAGCTCGAGTTGGACAAGCAGCTGGCAGCTGCGGTCGCGCGATCTTTCTATCACTTTATATGTTAATAAAAACTTCTAAAAAATAAAAACAGGGAGCACTTTTCCTGCAGCCCACAGCCCACCAGGAAATATTTAAAACCTCCCGCAGCCAGGTAGGACATGAATTCATTCATTTCAGTCATGGAGTGAACGGAGGATGAAGCTTTTACTTGACTTTTGGCAAAAAAACAAAACAAAAGTCCTGATCAGCGATGAAGAAGGGGAATTTAATTCATTTGTGTAACATACAAAACAGACCGGCGCCGGGGAAGTTTATGGTGAGACAACGCGCATCGCGTACGCGGTCGTAAAAAAAGAGCTTTGCGCGTTCGTGCCCTGCGGGGCTACGCTTGTGCCTCTGCGTGCGTACGTACGTCGTACAGAGGCGTACTGCTTGTACGCGCAGCTCTACCGGGGGCTTTAGTGTAAAATACTTCCACACAGCGGACGTTTCAGTGAAAAGTTGGCTAGCTGTTAGCTGTTAGCTACAGCGCTACTCACTCAGTCCTCACGCTGTAGCTGGCTGCAAACTAGGAAATGGATTTCCTGAATTTGAGGCGAGTCTTATTACTCTGAAGCCAACGTGTGGAGAAGTTTCATCAGACACAGACATGCATCATGGATCGGAAATATCGGCAGGTTGGATCGGAAAAATCCGATACGTAAATTGTGCTGGTATCGGAGGCCGATACCGATACTGGATCGGCCCCATCCCTAAATAAAACCAGCACAGTGAAATTTCCAAAATCAGCTGCCATCAAGAAGTCACTTGAAACGTTTAATAACCCGTCTCTGTGGAGTGAAATTTATGAACTGAAAAGTGTCAAAAACATATTTCTCCTCCAAAAATTGGTTCAGTTGTTCTGCTACAGCCTTCTCAAGAGTCTTTGACAAACACAGTATTTTAGAGATAGGTCTGTAGCTAACAGGAAGAGAATAATTCAAATGAGACTTTTTTGTTAGCAATGGGCAGACAACAGCATTTTTTTTTAAAGCAGGGCACAGTGCCAGAGCAAAGAGAAAAATGAACCCGTTTTACAACACTGGGGCCAAATCAGTCAAAAACATCCATGAAAAGATGTTGGAAGGACATCAAGGAGGACAGAAGATAGTTTCATTTTACTCAACAGTGCTGTGATGTCCTGTATTGACATTGGAGTGAAAACAAACTAACAAAAATCTTCCTCCTTGATTTTTTTCTCTTCAAAGTGGCCCTAATGCTCTGCCGTAGACCTGATGGGGGCCTAGGAATTCTTTTTCTATTCAAAGTGGGGAGCAGCAAAACTCTCCCAGAGGAGAAATAAGTTGTGTCATCCTCCCTTTACTTCAGTAGTCTCTAACCTAATGAGTATTGACTGGTTGTATTTATAGCTCAGCTGAGAACTATACACTCAGCTCTGTCAACTTTAAAAGAGCGACTCAGCCTCAGGGCCAGATCCTGTAGGAGGAAATGCCAGCGGTGAGGTGCAGATCAGAGGGTGTTGGGTGTTAGGAGGTCTAAAAGAGGCAGGTCACTCCAGCACAGAGCTTAATCAGTGAGGTCAAAATCTCATCAACTCTCTGAATCTCTGGAGAGGAGGAACGAGCCGAGTGACCGACGACAAGCTGAGTAATCCAATCATTCTGTCTACGGTTGAAGCAAATGAGGAAAGAGTTTAATCGGAGGTGGGTGAAGCTGGGCAGGTGGGCCTACCGTTCATGAGGTCCAGGATGAAGCACAGTTTGTCGGGAGTGTGGAATGCATATGTCATACACACAATGAACGGGCAGTCCTAGAAAAAGAACAGAAAAACAAAAAGAACATGAGCACGTCTCATCAAAAGCTTTTCAGAAACTATAGCCCCTTTCATAAGACGGTTCAGTCCGGGTTTGATGTGTGTTCAGTCCTCCAACGAGCATTCAGAAGAAAAAAAACGCGCCTTGGCGAGTTAAGTTGACTCGCCTCTGATCCGTCCCTGACCCGTGAGCAGAGGTAGTGTTAAACCCGCATCTGTCGACTTGTGAAAGGTCTCGGGGCTGCGCGGCTTCAAACTTATTTGAATAATGATGTACTCTCCCATGTACTATCCCGGCGCACAGTCGCGCTGTATTTAAATGTGTAAACAACAACATGACATCTGTATTTTGCTCGCGCATCACTTGCTGTTCTCCGCCGAATCTTTTTCTTTTTTTATTGATCATCACGGAAATGTCTAATTGGGGTGATGCAGAGATCTGTGTGCTCCTGTCTCTGCGCGCAGAGGAGGAAAAGGGGACTTACCGGTACAGTGAAGGATGAGGCCCTTCTGGAGTGGATTGCTGTACTGATGCGAGAGCAAAAAAAACAAAAAAAAGCATTCGGAGAAGCACAACGATGTTCGCTGGCGTCGCCATGTTTGTTTACATCTACCTCTGCTGTCCCACGTTAAAGACGCAGGCACCACGTCCTCTGAGCTGCAGATTTTCACCACGCCTCTTTTCAACACGCGCTGCAAATCGTTTTGTGAATGCTCAATTGAGGCCGGGCCGTGGCCGGATTCAACTTTGTTTTATGAATGACCCGATGGGTATTAAAGCCGGACTGGTCTGTGCGGGAACTGCGCGGGTCTGACTTATGAAAGGGGCTATTAACAGTTCAAACACATTGTGTTGTAATACAGAACTAGGCCTGCCGCGAAAAACAATAAATCAATTTATCAATTAATCACATGATACGGTATATGAACATTATCAATCTCATTTCCATTTATCGGCTTTTTTGTTTCTTCGCGTCTCTTTCGTTCTACTGAAGACACTGGATGACAAAAGATTCAACTCCGGTGTTCTTCACTGACCCTCCCTTTCTCTTCAAAATATTTTATAACCATCCAAAATTGCATTTTTGGATCATTAAAAGCAGCGAAGCTGAGAAGCTAAGCTACGAGCTAAGCTAATATGCCAACCTTGGGGAAAAAAAAACTCTGTCTTGTTGAAGCTCCAAAATTCACGATTGAAACCCGTGCCTTTGTCTAAAAAATTTGTTTTTCTCTGCAAAAAGAAGCTGATAACTTGTTAACTGATTGTTATTATAATAATAATAATAATAATAATAATAATGTCTTTTCCTGTCATCTGTGTATGTTTCCCATACACAGACGAAATTTGTCTCTGCATTTAACTCAACCACCACCAGGTGGTGCAGTGAGCAGCCAGAAAGCGCCCGGGGAGCTGGAGAATTAGGTATGCACTCATAGACTTTTACACTTTGAGATTTTTAGTAATGAAAAGTGCATTATAAATGGAATTCATTATTATTATTATTATTATTATAGACACCCCAAGGTATGTAGTGGCCGGGGCGCGAACCCGCGTCCTTCGGGTCCCAAGTCAAAAACCCTGCCACTACACCATCTTGGCTCCATTAAAAGCTTTGTGAGAAAATGCTATGCTAAAAAACTCAAACCACACTAAAGGCCCCAGTATAGCTCTGCGTTCGGCCGAACGCCGCTTGACGCCACTCGAACGCAGAGGCACAAGCCTTTGAACGCGGGCACGAACGCGCCAAGCTCAAATTTTACGACCGCGAACGCAAGCGCGTTGTCTCACAATAAACTGCCCGGCTCCGGACTGTTTTGTATGTGACACAAATGTATTAAATTCCCCTTCTTCATCCCTAATCTGACCTTTTCTTTTGTTTGTTTTTTGCCAAAAGTCAAGTGATCGCTTCCTCCTCCGTTGACTCCATGACTGAAATGATGAGGAAATGAATGAATGTCGGGCGAATTAATGTATGGCGAATTAATCTCGGGTCCAATGTGGCTGCACGAGGTTTTGCAGATTTCCTGGTGTTCTGGTGTGCTGGAGCAGCGCTCCCTGTTTTAATTTTATTTTTTAGAACTTTTTATTAACATATAAACAGAACACTGCAGCGGCTGCAGCCAGAGCCAGCTGCCGGCTCGTGCCTTTTTTTTCCCCACCCGACCTGTCAATCAATTCAGTAGGCGTGTCAGCAAATGACCAATCAGCGACCTCTATTTGTCTCGTAGGTAAATGCTGTTGCTCAAATGACGTCAAGAATTTGGAGCGAAAATGCAAGCATTAACGCGAGAATGAACGCAGAGCTGTGTGGGTGAACGCGCGCGCACGGAGCGGCGTTCGGCCGAACGCACAGCTATACTGTGGCCTTAAGCGTCCGCCATTTGGAGAACCGAAGAGAGACAGCCCGTATCACGTCAAGGGGCCTCCCTCCCATTTTCCTTAAAGAGGCACGGTGCTCGCTCCCTCACTATCAATCTTTCGGTTCAAACTGTCTTATACTGCCATCCAGTGGTTAAAACAGGCATTACACTCAAAACAAATTAAACATTTATTCTTAAATTTGACAATTACTAATTATTGTCAAATTTCAAACAATATTCAATCAATCAATCAAAACTTTATTTCAGACGCATATGGTCCATAGTAACAAAAACAACCACCACCAAAAATAAAAATATATAAAAAATTAAAAAGACAACATCAACAAGACACAGTAAAAATAGAATGTTCATCCATTGCCAAATAATTTGAGGCGCCAGTGATTCCACAGACTTGAATAGAACCTAACCGAGCTTTGTGCAGGGTTGGTCAGAGTATAGATGATGCTATTTGCAGAGTTTGTTAGCCTACACATACATCTGTACATAAGGTTACGAAGCACAGCTGCACAAGTTGGTACATTGGCATTTGCAAACATCTGGCTGGCACTACTCCATCGCGGCACCTTAAGCAGCATCCTCATGCCATCATTGTATGCCACCTGTAGTTTATGCATACTGCTCTTTCTGTAATGCCGCCACAGGTGTGCAGTGTACATTGGGGTACAATATGCTTTAAAGAGTGCAGTTTTTACAGACACTGAGCACATAGAGAACCTCCGAAGAAGCACATTAGCTTGTACATATTGCATACAACGCTGCCTGTAAATGTCCCTGTCATCAGACAGGTCAGCGGTTATGTAGTGTCCCAAGTATTTCACCTCCTCACTGACTTGGAGGATGTTGCCAGACAGAGTGAAGTCAGGGAAAGATAATTTAGTGTCCTCTTTGCTCCTGATAATCATGATGATACTTTTTATTGCATTATATTTGATGTCAAAGTCCAGTCCATACTGCGAGCAAACTCTTAACAGTTGCTGCAGACCAGCACTATATGGACAAAATATAACGAGATCATCAGCATACATTAGGTGGTTGATGGTTCTATTACCAACCCAACAGCCAGTCCTACATTGATTCAGCAGTTTAGATAAATCATCCATATACACGTTAAAAAAGCAAGGAGACAAAATGCTGCCTTGTCGCACACCATTACTCACATAAAAAGACGATGAAACAGATTTTCCCCATTTTACACACATGGACTGGTGAGCATACCAATACACTAAGATTCTTAAAAGATATTTTGGTACTCCTCTTTCATGCAATTTATAAAACAATTTCCCATGATTTACATGATCAAACGCTTTTGAAGCATCTATAAAACACGTAAAAATTGTGGTATTATGCCTATTGTATAGATCCAAGATCTCCTTGAGAGCAAAAATGCACATATCAGTGCCAAGGTTTGGTTTGAAGCCAAACTGATTGTCGGAAGTCAGGAGAAACTTCTCCATTCTGTTTAACATAGCTCTCTCCAAGACCTTTGATAAAATACTGGCTAGAGCTATAGGTCGATAGTTGTCTTTGCTATTTATCTTACCAGCCTTATTCTTAACAATAGGCACTAAAATCACAGACAGTATAGAATCTGGTAAAATGCCATGAATTAAAAACCCAGTAAAACAAATGGCAAGCAAGGGAAAAAGTTTCCTGCTTGCAAATTTTAAGTGCTCTGCGGATATCTTATCCGCGCCACATGCCTTATTATTTTTCAGCTTCATAACAATATCCACAACTTCTTGTGCAGAAATAGTAACATCTTCATGTTTGTCTATGTCGTTCAACACAAAGGGATTACTTTTATTACGGTTAAACAGTTCATGATAGTGTTCCTTCCATAATTGCATAATTTCATCTGGTCCATTTGCACCATCAATGTTTGTTGGCAAGGAGGTTTTTACATTATTGACTCTTTTAATTTCTTTCCAGAATTCTGTAGGACAGTTATGTTGTAATTTCATTGCAAGTGACTCAGATTTAAGTGCGTTTTCATTCCTCTTAATAAATCGTAAAACATATTTAAAATTAGCATTTGTCCTCTTCTTAAAATCAAATACTGGACCATGTGTAGGTTTGCCTGATTCAGCCCACAGTTTAAAAGCCCTTCTGGCCTCAGCATGAAGTTCTTTTGCATATTCATTCCACCCTGGCTTGGCTTGATGCTTTTTAATTTTGTGCAAAGATCTACTTGAGATAAGAAGTGATTTTAACACTTCCTCATATAGAGAGCACAACTCTGTGCCATGTTGCGTATTTTTGCAGTTCATGTCCGAACATCTCACTGCACTTTTTGGCAAAACAATAGTATTCAGCAAGGTTTCAGACTGGGTGCAGTATAGATTCAGCTCCTGCTCAGTCAGATTGTCCCAATTTATTTTTCCTTCTCGCCTGTCATTGTTTTCAGGCAAAAGGGCTGGTAGATTACCCATATCTATAGACAAGGAGACAGGGATATGATCAGATGTTGCAAATTCATAATTAATCCTGATGGTCTTTAAAGAGGTATGTGCATCCTCCGTGCAGATACAGTGGTCCAACCACGAAGTTGTGTACCAAGCCTCACTAATGTAAGTGTAGCTATCTACAGGCAAGAGCACTTCACTGGATAGGATCAACTTATTGCTGGAACAAAATTGCTTTAAGTGATTGGCAAATAATGACTTACAATCTGTCACGTCAGCATTCATATCCCCCACAATAAAAAAACAAGTGGATGGATTGTCCTGAATAAATG